>WYDI02022557.1:0-46009 GCA_009867235.2 Psittacus erithacus | reverse complement strand
GGGCTTGGAGCAACCTGGTCTAGTGGAAGGTGTCCCTGCCCATGGCAGGGGGTTGGGACTGGGTGAGCTTTAAGGTCCCTTCCAACCCAAAGCAGTCTGGGATTCTGTGACTAGAGGTTGGGCTTGTTTTTCCCAAAGATGTGTCCTGTACCTACAGCTCAGGTACCTACACTTCTGCAAGAAGACAGAGGAAAAGGAAAAGCACAGCTCATGGCAGCAGATGTTGAAAGCAATTGTGGAGTAAGCTGCTGGGAACTGAGGGGTGCGGCTTTGGACGAAGATGTTTGCATGTACCATGGTGCTGGTCCAGGGCAGAAGCTGAGCATCCTAGCAAAGAGAGATACTGCAGGTGCTAGGGATGAAGCTCAGTTCATATTCAGGAGGTGAAGAACCAGCCCAGAGTCCGGGAACTGTTTCATTTTATTTAACAAACCCCAATGCACATTACTGAACCATCCATCCATGGTTCATCTCTGCCTGGGATGCAACATTTTTGAAACAGGCACAGAAATATCAGCTGCACATTGCACGAGCCCATGTCTCCTGCTGGCACCAGAATGGAGCCCTCAGCCATCAAGGCAGGCTCTTCCCTCCCGGAAGGGCCTCCCTGTGCTCGTGTCACCACTGGGTGCTGTGAGACGGAAAAGCTGGGAGGATGGAAAAGGAAGAACGACCTGCAGGATTAATTCGGTGATGGTTATTGCAAAGTCAAATGAAGAATGGCTGTGTATTAATCCCTGTAGTTTAAACAAAGTTGTAAACCCTGAGCTTTCTGCAATGAAAACTGGGGAATCAATAGCAGCTAAGATTTAAGACGTAAAAATACCCTCAATATTAGGTGCAAGACGTGCTTGCTGGCAAGCACAGCTCAATGATTTAAGCTCCAAGCTAGTGACTTAATCCACTATTCAAGCTCTGCGGGCCAGATCCTGGCACCCGGCAGGGCTATGAGCAGCAGGGCTGAATATGTGCGCAGCAGACATGAAGCTGGAGCTGGGAATGGAGATGAGGATGAGGATGAGGATGAGGATGGGGGTAAGGATGGAGCTGGAGCTGCAGCTGGGGATGGAGCTGTGGAGGTAGAGCTGAGGATGGAGCTGGAGCTATGCCCCCGGTGCCTTCATCCCTGACCAGCCGCCACTGTTGGTCACCTCAGGATGAGGAGGGATGGAGATGCTGAGCAGAGTGGTGGGATGCTGCCATGCTGGGATGTGGGACTGGTCAGCGGAAGCACTGGGTGCTGCCTGGGATTCTCTTCCCATCCAAGTGGGAAGGAGCAAAGGATTTCTGTGCGACTGTGGGAAATCCCACCATGTCAGGGCAAGGGACTGGAGGTTGGTATGGCTGAGATCAAGGTCATCTCCCAAAACCACATATCTGCTGTGAACATAAGATGAGCAAAACTGTCTTAATGGCTGATCCAGGTAAAACGTCAAGAGTCATTGAAAGCTTTATTCTACTGCGTGAAGAGAGATCTGCTTAGATGAATTGGATCCTGATTGTGCTGAGATTTATGTCCTTCCTTAAACTTCACACCAAGAATCCAGCACCTGGCACCCAAGAAAGCCCCCGTGTTTCCAATGGTCCTGCATCATGCCAAGGCTCCTTTGTTCACTGCCATTTGTTATCACAGCTGAGCCCCCAAAATATCCCTGTCAGAAAGACGTTCGCTTCCAGTCCCAGTCAAGATCTGATAAGGGTGAAGCATCTGGTCTGCATTAGAGGCTGCTTGCTCTGATTTCTGGCCATGCGGGAAGGGGCCTGAAGGAGCAGTGCCATGGTGCTCCCACCAGCCCCATCTGGTGAAAATTAGGGACATGGTAACATCAGGGAGGCTGTGGGGGAAAGCAAGGGGATGTTGGATTTTGTTGTGTTTTTGTTTTTTTTTTTGCTTTGGAATCACGTTCAATTCTTTCTTACACTGATGAGGGCGAAGATAACCTCTTCCAGCTCATAGCCAGCCCATCACCAGGCAGGAAGATGCTCCTGAGTGAACATCTCCTTCCTGCATCCCTCCATGTAGACAGCCCTCAGTAGGTCCATCATCCAGTGATGGAGAACAACTTTGGGTCTGTTCTGAGGGTGAAGACCCAACTTTCACCCACCTCAGGTGTGGCTTGTCCCTGGGGAGGCCGCATTAGAAAGGCAATGAGGACATCCTTTGATCATGGTCTCCAAGAGCCAGGATGAACATTGAGGCTCATGAGCTTGGGAAGCTTCAAGAAGACCCACTTCAGACAATCCTAAAATCAAGGCAAGGCCAAACTTTGTGTGAAAGCTCAGTGTTGGTTCAGCTCCATGGACTGAAAAGCTCAGAGGTGGGGGAGCAAGTGGAGAAAGTGCTTTTTACTGCTGCAGCAGGAGCATTGCCCTGGGGTTGAGGTGGGGGAAGAGCAGACTTGGGCATGTATGTGTCTACTTTTTGTCCCTGCAGTGGCCCCAGTTCCATGGTGGCCATAAACCAGGGTTCACACAGCCCCATGTGGGCCTTTTGGTTGCATAGGAAAAGTTTACACAGGAAAGGGATGCCTGTGGAAATCCCTCCTCTTGCCTGTGTACACAACATGCTGTCCCCAGAGCAGCAGGCAGGAAGAAACTGTTCTCCTGGTGTCTGGACCTTAAATGCAAGCTGGTGTCTGCAGGTGCCTGTGTGACCTCCGGGGTTTCCAGGGGCTGATCCTGAGCATCCCAGTCAGTGGAGCTGTACTCTGGCCAAGCCTTTTGTCTGCTTGCCCTCCTGCCCATGCTGCTCACAGCATACATGGAGCCACAGTCTGGATCCACAGGTCTTGGTTGTGCTGGCCCTGGCAACTCCTTTCCACTAGTGCACTGGCCCACCTCCTCCTCACCTCTCCAGGGGGGACACATTGGGTGCAGTTTGAGGTCTGTGTTGTGCATCACCTTTGATGAAACCTCTTCTCTCTCCCTCTCACCCAGCTTGTGACTGCCACCCTGTTGGCGCAGCCGGTAAGACCTGCAACCAGACAACGGGGCAGTGCCCGTGCAAGGACGGCGTGACCGGCCTCACCTGCAACCGCTGTGCTAAGGGCTACCAGCAGAGCCGCTCACCAGTGGCTCCCTGCATCAGTGAGTGCCCCCACGAGCACCCGCGGCTACTGTCCTTGAGCTAGCTCCACTGGCTGCCTCTTGGTCCCCAACCCATGTGTGTGCAGTTTGTGGTGGGTGGGAGGCTGAGATGAGAGCATGTCCATCTTTATGGATGTTCTCCAGGAGATATGGTCAAGTTAGGATGGTTGGGTCACCTTCTGGTGGCAACTGTGCATCACATCCTCCAGCACAGAACCCTCTGAAAAGACCCCTTGGGTTTGTGCTTCTAGATGGCTGAAACAGCTTTACTGGGTCACATCTCCAGCTGCAGCAAGGTGCACCCCTCACCTGGCTGAGCCCTTAGCATGGTTAGGGCTGGAGTAAGGCCAGATCCTGTGGTCAGCATAAAACCATATTATTGTTGCAGTGATTGTGACTGTCACAAGTGGCAGAGGAACAACTTCCTGCCCTGAGCACTGCTGGAGCAGTGGCAGTGGGGGTGGGCGGGGGGGGCTGGCTCCTCCCTCCCTCTTCTTCCCCAGATTTAGGGTTAGGACAGAATTTCCCCCTGGTTTTGTCACAGGGAGTCCTGATAAAGTGTTGTCTTTGCCCACACTTACCACTGTGCTGTGCAGCCTGGATGGAGTATGCTCAGATCAGCCAAGCATCCATCCAGTGCCCAAACTGAATTCAGATGACCTGAGTGTGCAAAGAGCATTCTTCCCTGGAGCACATGTCCTTTGCAGCTGTGCCTTAGGGCTCATGGGGCATGCAGTATCTCAGCCTGTTCCAGTTCACTGAGCTCAGTTTGGGCATCTCTGGGGCTATTTAATGGCCTCTTCTATTGTGGTCAGACTCATCCTGTTTCCTTTCTTAGAGAGCTGCTGGAGAAGACTCAAAAAATCCCCTCTCTACCCTGCTTGCAGGAGGCTTTTGCCCAAGTGTCACCACCAGAGCTGGAGACCCCTTTCCTTAAGACATCTCTCCTTTTCTCTTGCAGAGATCCCTGCTATCAACCCCACGTCCCTGGTCACCAGCACAGAGGCACCTGCAGGTAAGTGCTTCACGTCCCAGGCTGAGCCCATGGCCCCAGCTCTGCCCAGAGACATCCCATCCCATCTCCCCTCTACCTGGCACACAAGTGAGAAAGGCTGAGCCCAGCCAAACCCATGGGCAAAAAGATTAATGGCAAAAAAAAAAAATGGTGAAGGTGATGACTGAGATTTGAAATCCTGTGTGTTTCTGGAAAGGGACCAACAAAGCTTGACAGGGCCTTGGGGAAAGAGTTTCTCTGTCCTCTCCAGGGAGGAAAGCAGGGACGCAGCTCCCAGGGCCTCACCATCCCTCAGCAGGTTATGGCCAGGTTTGTGGTGTGCGTGCTTCTGAGGTGGCTTTTTATTACTCTCCTTTTGTTACTGCCAGTGCCAGAGGTTTCTCCTCAGTGCCCTCTGCCCCTGAGGGCTCTGGCTGTCTGAGCAGTGCTGGGGAGAGCAGGGGAGTCTGGCAGGCTCAGGAGCCCTTGTGCCAGGGCACAGGCTGCCAGGTCTACCCTGGGAGATGGGTGGGTACAGGTCTGGAGGAGTGAAGTGTTTGGGTATTAGCTGCTTATCCTGGCTGCACAGGGTTATAAGACCATGGAAGGATCAGTGCCACTGCTGCTGTCACCCAGCGAAGGAGGGACAGCTTCAGCAGCAGGCTGCAAGCTTTGCTTTTCTCTCTTCTGCAGTCCTGTTGGCACTGAAGCATGGCTGTTCCTAGCCATATCACTGTAGGGATCCCAAGCCAGGACGAGACAAAGAAGCTAGGGAAAGAAGCAGCCACTTCTCTCCTCAGGTCACCCTTCACCCTGCTGTCCCCAGGACCCTGGTCTTCTTCCACATGCCAATGTGGGGGAATAGACATCCTGCACCATCCTTCACTCCATCCCATGTCACATGGTCCTGGGAAGAGAGCAGGGGCACCTCCAGTTCCCCACACCCATATGTACTGAGGAGCTTCCCCATGCCTTATTTCATAGAATCACGAAATCCCAGACTGGTTTGGGTTGGAAGGGAACATTAAAGCTCATCCAGTTCCAACCCCCTGCCACAGGCAGGGACACCTTCCACTAGACCAGGTTGCTCCAAGCCCCGTCCAGCCTGGCCTTGAACACTGCCGGGGATGGGGCAGCCACAGCTTCTCTGGGCAACCTGTGCCAGCGCCTCAGCACCCTCACAGGGAGGAACTTTTGCCTAAGAGCTCATCTCAATCTGCCCTCTGTCAGGTTAAAGCCATTCCCTCTTGTCCTGTCCCTACAGGCCCCTGTCCAAAACCCCTCCTCAAGTTTTTTTGCAGCTTCTTTAGGCACTGGAAGCTGCTCTAAGGTCTCCTCAGAGCCCTCTCTTCTTGAAGTTTGGAATACATCTGTCCCAGGGGGAGCCTAATCCCTCATTGGAAAGCCAATGCGCTGTGCACATCCTTCTCCCCAGCTCTCCTTCCTGCAGCCACCTTGGCTTGGGAGTGAAAAATACCAACAGCCCCTCCCCAGGATATTGTGTGCCTGGGACCTGCTTTCCATCATTTTGGGAATGTTTTCCAGCATGGCGCCTGTGGCGCATACATGTACTCAGTGGCTGTAGGAGGGGAATGGATGGGCACAAGGGCTGTGGAATGTATGGACCTATGGCAGGATTAAAGCATGAGGATGGGGGACAGAGAGGGGAGATGTACAGGAGGAAGCTGATACCTCAGCTCCTTGCAGAACGATACTGGCTCTGTGCGCATGCAGGCCACATGTACTGATGCAGAGAGTGGCAGCACTGCACATCTTGCATGATAGGATGACTGTAAGAGCTGAGCTGCCTGGGATGGTAACACTACTGGGACAGAGCAGACCAGCTCCTCTGCTCCTATGTGCCCTGCCTGCCACAAGGGAGGGAGTTGGGAACACCAAGCTTTGGGAAAAGAAAAGAAATGGGGGAGGGGAAAGGGGATTTTGGGTGGTCTTATTGCAAGCAGGGAGCAACATGTGGAGCAGAGTTAATCAAGGTGACTCCTCTCCAGTGCTTTATAAATAGGAACAGTCTCCCCAAGAGGACGCTCAGCCTCTCAATTCCCACAGTCCTCCCAACCCAGGCAGCCTCCAAGACCTTCTCCCCCCATTTCCCTACATCCCTCCCTGCTGCTGGCAGCAGGTGCTGGGCTGCAGGAACAGGGGGACATTGTTCGGGGCCGTCGTGCTCAGGTGCTGGACTTCGCCCCTCTCTGCATCCTCCTCCCTGCAGCGTCCTGTCCCTGGGTGCGTCTGGGCTTTTTGCTGACTTTGCCATCCACCGCATTGCTCTTCCCAGCTTTCTCCTGCCTTTCCCACCCTCCAGAGCCTTTGAGGTCTGGCTTTGATCTCTCTGCCCAAGCGGCCGACTGTCTCAAAGCTGAAACGTCCTAGGTCCACTTCTTGTAATTTTTATTGTTATTATCTCAAAATATTTTCCACTTAGTGGAAAGAAAAGAAAACTCACATCTAGAAAATCCCGTTCCCCGTTAGCAGAATTAACGAAAACCGTGGCACGCAAAACAGGGCTTTAAAGGAATTCAAAGTCAGCAGTAAAAGATTTGCAGCCATAACACCTAATTAAGTTACATCTCTCTTAAAACAAAATATTCCTCTTTCTTTTTCTTTTTTTTTTCCAAGGTGAGGAGAAGTAAACCAGATGTGCAAAGCAAACTCACTGCCTCTTGCACACGCTGCCCCACAGACTGGGGATGCCTGCACTGGCTGGTGGCTCGCTGGTCACCGGCCATCTCCTCCCATGTGTGTGCAGCATCATCCTGCTTTGTCTGTCCATCCAGCCAGCCAACCATATATCCATCGATCCATCCATTCATCCATCCATCCATCAATCCATCCTTCTCATGTGCCGGATCCCCATCAGCAGCAGAGTTGTTGCCTGTGTGCGGGGCATCACAGAATCCCAGAATCCCAGATTGGTTTGGTTTGGAAGGGAACATTAAAGCTCACCCAGTCCCAAATCCACTGCCACAGGCAGGGACACCTTCCACTAGATCAGGTTGCCCCAATCACCATCCAACCTGGCCTTGAACACTGCCAGGGATGGGGCAGCCACAGCTTCTCTGAGCACCCTGTGCCAGCGCCTCAGCACCCTCACAGGGAAGAGCTTCTGCCTCAGCACCCTCACAGGGAAGAGCTTATGCCTAAGAGCTCATCTCAATCTCCCCTCTGGCAAGTTAAAACAATTCCCCCTTGTCCTGCCCCTACAGGCCCTTGTAAAAAGCCCCTCTCAGCTTACTTCACTCTGCATGGGGAGGAAAAGTTTGTCCATCCTGCTGGGCAAGCCACAAAACAAGGTAGGAGCTCCCTTTTAGAGTCCCTTTCTTGTAGCAGGAAAGGGTGGAGCAGGGTGTCAGGGACAGGCTTGTAGCATGTCTCAGAGGATGCAGTGGGGTCCAGGATGGGGCTTGTAGCATATCCTGGGGGATACAGCAGTGTCCAGGATGAGGCTGAGGCAGATCCCAGGGATGTAGCAGATGGGGACACCTTTAGTGCCACAGCTGAGCATTTCAGTGCACCCAGCAGCCCCCCAGCATGGGGAGGCCCCACACCAGCTCCACAGCTGCCACTGCAGTCCTGGGGGATGCAGCGGGGCTGGGGGAGCTCTGCCAGCTGAGGCAGAGGGGCTGAGCTGGGAACTGGGGCTCATCCCCCTCTTCCAAGAATTAGCTTTGTGCTGCACTTCTTTTCTCAAGGACAAATTTGGGACAGGCGGCACGAAGTCCCAGATAAAGGACAGCCAGGCAGAAAGGAGAGCAGCAGAGTCTGTGCTCCTGTTTTCGTGCCTCTTTTCTCCTCCTCCCCTTGGCACAGGGCACTGTTGTTCCCCCAGACCCTTGCCTGTGTCCCCAGTAGTCACTGTGGCAACCTGCAAACAAAGACAACTTCAGAGACTGCTGGCTCTGTCCTGGGATGTGGGGCCAAGCCAGAGAGAACCTGTGAGAGGGAGAGAAAAGAAGAAAGATGGGCTTAGAAAAAAAAAAACAACAACCATGCCATTTGGAAAGAGACAAATTGAGATGTTCAAAGGAAGATGGCAGGGAGAAAGAAAGGAGAACCGGGCTGCTTCAGGCAATTGTTGGGATCAAAGCCTTTGCGGAGAAGGAAAGAGGCATTCCCTGCCCTCCCTCTGCTTGAGATGCAAATCTGGGGTCTTTAGAAATGCACAGAAAAGAGCCTCCTTTAGGACATGAGCCTTGCCTAAAGCTGGGACTGCAGGGAGAGGATGCTATGGTGTGGACACCATGGTGGCCTCCCCAGCCCATCTGAGCAGGGGATACTTGGGCAGGAGGAGCAGTGTCAGAGCAGAGCCACGTCCCTCACCCACCAGCTTCCCATAGCCCAAGTCCCCTTCCCCACTGCTGGGTCCCTGGCAAGGCGCAGGTCTCTGGAGGGGCTACCCCATGAGGATGCTTTCCACCACCCTGGCCCCTGAGGGCTGAGGATCATGACCTCCTTGGTCTAGGGTCATATCATCCTTTTGGCCTCCTCCCTGTGGGGCTGATGGTGGGGTTGGTGCTGAGTCCACTCTTTCTCACATTGGCCAGGTTTGCAGGGCCACAGCCATTCTGGTTGACTCTCCTTGGTCATGGCCCCTACCTGCTCTCCATGGTGGCCTTCATTAGCTCACCTACATTTCTCCCACCTGTCCCCTTTTGCATCCCAGAGGAGAGTCCCTAGGCTCCCTCCACTACCCCTGTGATAACTTATCTTGCAGGACACCATCAGCACGGGAGGTGACACAATCTGCTGAATGGGCCCAAAGCCACTTGATTTCTCTTCCTGGCTGATGTGGTGTCAGTGTTTGTGCTGGGATTTGAGTCCCCAGCCCCTGTGAGCTGCCATCCACTCCACCCTCTTCTCTTGTGGTGGTACGGGACCCCATGTCCTTCAAGCCTCTCCATGCTCAACCCTCTGTTCTTCCTTCGCAGACTGTGACTCCTACTGCAAGCCAGCCAAGGGCAACTACAAGATTAACATGAAGAAGTACTGCAAGAAGGACTATGGTAAGGACCTCCTCCCTCACTGGACCATGCTGGGCTTTGCTATAGGGGGCTGGCCACAGGCTGGCTGTGAGTGGGCAAGATGCAGATGTTCCAGGGCATGGAGGGCACCCAGCATGGAGAGGGGTCCCCAAATTAGCCCCCCAAAGAGTGCAATAGATGAGGGAGGTGGGGCTGCTGGTGATGGGCAGTTCCTGTCACCAGAACTTCCTTTGGGAAGCAAGGCAAAGCACCACTGTGTCTCCTGCTCTTTTCCCTCAGTGGTCCAGGTGAACATCCTCGAAATGGAGACGGTGGCCAGCTGGGCCAAGTTCACCATAAACGTCCTCTCTGTCTACAAGTGCCGTGATGAGCGGGTCAAGCGTGGTGACAACTTCTTGTGGATCCACCTGAAAGACCTGTCCTGCAAGTGCCCCAAAATCCAGATCAGCAAAAAGTACCTGGTCATGGGGATCAGTGAAAACTCCACTGACCGTCCGGGACTGATGGCAGACAAGAACAGCCTTGTCATCCAGTGGCGGGATGCCTGGACACGCCGTCTTCGGAAACTGCAGCGGCGGGAGAAGAAGGGGAAGTGCGTGAAGCCCTGAGGGGTTTCCTCATGTTCTATCCCACCCCATGCTCAGCTGTGCACTGCCAAACTGCACCCAGAGACTCTGTACATATATATAGTGTGAACAGACTCTTCTGTCTATAGTGTATATTTTGGCAATGGTTTCCCCTCATGTGTGCACGTGTGGTGCACGTGTGGGCCTTTTCCTCTAAGTGTGTATTAAAAATAACACAGTAATGACAAACCTTTAATGAGGAGCAAAGCAGAGTGCGATCCCATGGTGCCTGAAGGAGCTTGAAGGGGATTGATGTCCTTCTCTGGGCATGCTGTTGGTAGCACTTGTTTTCTAGGCTTTTCTTTTCCGTTTAGTCATCTTCTGCCTGGTGGTAACATCTGAATTGACAGTTCTCCCTTCTCCAGCATCCAGGCCTTGCTTCTTCCTCGCTCTCTAAAAATGTGCTGCTGTTAGATCTCTCACTGCCCCTTCTCCTGGCCCAGTAGGAACAGGTCCGAGTCTTCTTCCTTCATACTGATGTGTATACAGGCAGGATGAGTGGAAACCATCCTAATGCTGAAGAGGGACCAACCGCAGGTTCTCCACCAAGAAGAACTTTGAATCATTCAGGCCTAATTGTCTGGTAACATTGGGTTTACATGGACCAGTGCTGCTGCCTGTGGCAGGACCCGTGTGATGCTGCAGTGCCTTAGGGAAAAGACAGGCAGGAAGAGCTGTGTCGACCAGGGAGAAAGGGACAGACTTCACACCCCCCTTGGCCTTTACCTGTCCTGGTGTATGGTCCAAGCAACCCAGTGGGAAAGACCTAGAGACACCCGTTTTCCCCTCCCATTACTCCAAAGGCTGTAGCCTGCCCCACAAGCAGGATCTGGAGTGGACAGGCTGACCACAGCCGTTGTGTATCATGATCCATCCACCCCAGGTCTATGTCCCTGTATTCTCGGCTGGTACCAACTGATATTATTCCACCCATTTCTGTTGCACTGACACCAAGTGACTGTCTGCCTTGGTGTGCATCCTTCAGAGCTGGCTTGGCTGCATAGTCCCCTGAAGGTATTGCTGTGGCCAAGGTTGTCTGAGGAGATGCACAAGGCAGGGGTGGCAGGAAAAGAGAAGAGCTTTCACTGACCCACCTCTAGTCTTTTATATCTTCTTCACCATGTATTAGCCTCCAGTTCAAGCAGATATCAGTATCACCCCATGTTGAGATTGTAGCAGTCTTGGCATAATAAATATGAGTAGAAATAATAGGTGCTCTGACAGTAGATATTCCTTTGCCTACAAGCATTGCCTTGCTTACTGAATGGCTCAGCGAGGTATTGCAGCATACATCACTGTTTTCCAGTGCTTTAGGATGATGCTTTGCCCCTTGGAGCCCATGGCAGCTTGCATGGACTCCCCATCCCATAGCTGGTCCAGTGCTTCCAGGCTCCATCATCCCAGAATAGTGCTGGAGTCTGCAGCTGAAGAGACAGGTTCCGGACAGGGGAGTTTGAGAGTGAGGGTGTAGGCACTGGGGGATGTCTGTGTGGACATGCAGATGCTCTACGTGGGGTGCTCAGTGCATTGATGAAGCTGCTGGAGGTGCTGGAAGTGGCTTTTCAGAAATGTGGAGAGCCTGCAGTGCCATCTTTCAGGTCCTGTGGATGTTGGGGTTCCTACAAAGGGCATGAGCAGAGCTGAGGGGAGGGCAGAAGCCGAAGGGCAAAGGGTATGTGCGACCACTTGGCCTTGGATGAGCTTGTCTTATGTCACACTCCTGACATAGAATCCCCCTTCTCTCAGCTGAGCTGAGGGCATCCTCCCACCCCTGGTTCCTCTTGTTCTGGTTCTCCCTGGCTATTGGTTTCTGCCATGAGATGGCCCTTGAAGTATGTAGCCTGCCCACCCCTCCTCTTCCTCTTGTGGCTGCTTGCACTCCAGAAGCAGAGCTGCTGCCCTTGCCCCAGGCTCACTCTGACCCCAGGCTCCCTACAGTCCTCATGCAAGGGTCAGTAGTAGAGCACCCTTTGGTTGTGCACAGCCAGGATGATGATCCCATTGGGGTTATCCCCACAGCCCCAGAGGCTGCTTGGCATCACCCCATGGGATGTGGGTGCTCTCAAGCCCCTCAGCAGCTCAGTCCATGAAAGAGCAGGGCAGCGCCAGTGCATGGATGCTCATCAGGGCAGGGCTATAGAAGACACGTGTTTTCTCCAAGCAACTACAGCCTTTAGGAGAGGTATAATGTGTCTGTGCTACCCAGAAAGTACTCTTACAGCCTGCTGGGGCAGAAGGATCCAAGGTTTCCTTTGGCACCTGATTTCTCCTCCCTCAAAACAGAGAACCTAAAACTTTGAGGACTTTGGTGTTGATGGTTGAAGTTCTCTATTTACCCTCCCACACATCTCATCCCTCTTGTTTCACCTCTGCCACTTGGGACTGCTGATGAGCAGGGATGGCTTCCAGCTGGTGTCCCAGTACATATGTGTGTCCTGCTGGGGCAGATTGGAGACACTACAGCAGGACCACCACATATGCCATGGGCTGCTGCTGAGGAGAGGATCTCCTCCTTTCCTGCAGGATATCCTAAAGTCCTGGCCGAAGGACTGGAGTAGGCCACTTTGCACCTTCACTAAGGCTGCTGCTGTTTTCCTGACTTCCCCTGCTTGTGTCACTCCAAAGGCTGAAGCAAGAATTCGTATTTCATTCATCAGCCTGGAGAAGAAAAGGCCCAGGGGAGACCTTATAACAGCTTTCCTATACCTAAAGTTGCCAACAAGAAACCTGGAGATGGGCTTTGGACAGGGGCCTGCAGGGACAGAGCAAGGAGGAGTGGCTTTAACCTGGCAGGGGAGACTGAGATGAGCTCTTAGGCAGAAGCTCTTCCCTGTGAGGGTGCTGAGGCACTGGCACAGGTTGCCCAGAGAAGCTGTGGCTGCCCCATCCCTGGCAGTGTTCAAGGCCAGGTTGGACGGGGCTTGGAACAACCTGGTCTAGTGGAAGGTGTCCCTGTCTGTGGCAGAGGGGTGGAACTGGATGGGCTTTAGGGTCCCTTCCAACCCAAACCTGTCTGTGGTTCTATGAGTCTATGACTTGGGTGGCAGTCATGCAGTCCTGGTGGCCATGGCCAACAGCAGTCGGCTTTGCAAGGCCAAGAGAAATTGCAGCATAAACAAACTTGCCACAATGAAGGTGAACACTTTCCAAACCAGCTCTCTGAGGTGAAAAAAAATGAATTCAACAAAGGGTCTGAAAAGATTCAGCATGCTTTGGTGCACTCTCATTCTTGGAGTGCAGACCCCAGCCCATGAGCATCAGGCTGAGCTCATGTGTGCTGAGGAATGCCATGCAAGGACTGGCTGCTCCAGCCTGCGAATGCCTTTTTCTAGTATTCAGCTGGGGCAAAATGATTGAGATTCAGTCATTTTGAAGGAGAGGCCACGTTTGCAAATTCCCCTCTGCTTTGGGACTGAATTTTGCAGCTGTTTGAAATTTTTCTCATTTGAAAAGGCCAATGGACATTTTTCATGGAAACATGGAATTTGGACAAGTGAAGAAACAAAATGTGAGAATACTACAGGAAACCCGATGCTCTTTTTCCATGCAGTCCAGCCAGCTTCACTCACAAGATATCACAGGAGCTTGGACAGCGGTACCCCAGCCTTAGTGGACAGAGACGGGTAGATGAGCAGACAGATGGATGCATACACATATGATTTCCCATCATTTTTCTCTTGGTAGCTGAAGTCCATAAAAATCCCACAGGAAAACACCCCCCTTAGGTGCAGCACGGTCAAGCAAAGAACATTTTGCTTGGCCAGTATAGCACAGCTCAGTGCTGGACTCTGGGACATGCTGCCTAGTGAGTAGCAAGATCTACTTAGAAAAGCAAGACCTACCTGTTTGGCTCCTTGTCATAGCCTGATATGGTCTCCTTACTCCCTTGATGCTCCTGGCTATACAGAGCAGCTCCTCTCCATCCTGCAATGCAGATCAGCATGGATCTTAGTAGTGGCTCCAGCTACCATAGAGCAGTGATGATGGCCCTACCAGCCCAACCTTTCCATGCTTTTGTGGTTAACAGCCTGGCACTTTGTCTCCTGTGGACATATTGCGCTAGGCATCAGTGGCCTGCTGCCATCCCTCAGCTGTGGTGACCTGTCAAACCACACCAGTCAGTGCCACATCCTCCGTTCTGGCTCTGCCGGGCTTCTGGTAAGGCAGCACTCTGCCCACCACCCCTTACCCCAGCACAGGGCTTTACTCAGTGCTTTACAACCCTCACAAGCCTTGTTAACCTCCCAGATTTTACTTCCTAAGCAAACCTCAGCCTCTCCTTTTCCCAGCTCTTCTCCTGCCCTCCCAACCCCAACCCTTCCACCCACCCAGGCTCCTGATGAAGGGGCTGTAGGACCAGGGCAGGATGTACTTTTTCTACTCATAACCCTGTCAGCCAAGTGTTCACGGGGTTGAGCCGCTCCAGCCACTTTTGTCCTTGCGAAACGGTGAGAAATGTGCCATTTTTCAAAATGTCAAGTGTATTTTTACAAGCCTTGGGGGCATTTATTACATCAGAGTTAACCACCACGTCATTCATTCATTTTTCATTTATTCTTTCACCTGATCTATCTATTTTGGGGGGTTGGAACTAGATGATCATTAAATTCCCTTCCAACCCAAACCATTTCATATGATCCCTCATCTTTATGAGAGCATAGTTCACTGGTTTAACACATTCTTCCTGTGTGCACAGAGTACCTGGGCTCATGCAGGGTGCGGGGACATGGGGAGGCAGGGGAGGTTCAGGGGATCCTGGGGAGCAGGGAGGCAGCTTTCCAGTTCAGCTGTGGAGGGGGAACATGAGGAAACCATTAATCAATGGGCTGGCCTGCGCCATGTTTTCCTAAGGAAGAGCCAAAGATGGAGAACCGCTGTGGTCAAGAGGGCACCATCTGGAGAAATCTGTCATCTCCCTCTTGCTGAGCTTTTCCCACCTCAGTGGTGATGGAGGGGATGAGGCAGAAGAGAAGAGTGGTCCCCACCAGCACCTTGTGGATGGGGTGACCCTCCTGCAACTCCTGTAACCTTCACACCCCACAACCTGCACCTGCAATGCACTGGCCCTAAGGTATCACTGTGATGCTGTGCCAGGAGGTTTGCCAGTGGCACATGGGCCATGGCACTAAAAAGGCATCCTACTGAGGGGTGCTGCTGCCCTGGCAGAGCCATGCTGGTCTCCCTGTGACTCGGGCTCAGTATTGTTGTGCCTCTTTCCAGGTTTTTGCTGCTGCCACAACCTCATCCTCCCCTGTTTCATCCTCTGCTATTCATGTCCCCATAGAGGCACAGGACCCAGCAGGACTGCTATTTCAGAGGTATGCCATGTCTCCATTAAGTCAATGACAGATTGGGGGCCTCTTCATGAGGCAGTATCAAGACCCCACTGCCAAGCCACCGTCCAGCATCCATTAAAACAAGCCCTCTATTTGCACAGCCACTGTGGCACTCTAATAAATGCCGGTGTTTTCATCATGGGCAAGATGTACTACCCAAAAAGCCTGGAGAAAGGGCCTCTCCACTGTCCCACCGCTTCCCCCCAGCACACCCATGTGATGGAAAATCATTGGGTGGAGGAGGGAGAGGTGTCACTCTCAGAAAACAGCTGGTGCTGAGGGAATTCCACCAGATGATCCCTGGGTTTGTCACAGCAAGGACCATGGTTCTGCTCACAGTGCCAGGAGAAAGGGGATGGAGACAGGGCAGAGCTGACCCAGCTCCCCACACCCAAGGCGTCTGGAGGGTCGAATTTCTCCCAGCAGCAGCTCACCTCTGACACAGCAGTGCAAAACCAGGTGCTGTATCCTGCCTATCCCCTGCCTGTGTTCTGCCAGACAGATGACAGTAGGAGCAAAGCTTCCCTGATGCTTGCAGCTCCATGGCTGTGCAATGGGTCAGTAACCTGACCTCATGGCCACTTGAGGCTTTTGGTATGTGGTGACTCTTCAGCGTCCCTTCCTAGTGCTGCTGGCCACCCACACTGTGATCCCTGCAGCCTTGGGGTCGGCTGGGATGCAATTGGTGCCGATCGGGTCAGCGCCCCAGGACAGCACTCTTCACATCATGGAATAGGGTTTGCTCATCCATCAGCAAGCCCAGTAAAGCCTGGCAAGCTCTGGGGTGGCTTTGGCCAGCACATTCATACAGAGCTTCACACTGTCCCTTTTCCAGCAAAGCCAGACAGTGCTGGATCTGGGAGGGAGACAGGGTAGTTGGAGGGGGTCAGTGGGGTGGCCAGGCAGTGCTGTCCCCATTGCCAGCAATGCTCAGCCATTCCTCTTGCCCTGCCCCTGCTCCTCGGGTGCTGATCCCAACCTCCATCCCCATCCATCACTCCAGTGCTCAGCTCCTCACCTTCAATAGCAATCCCTTCCCATCAACCTGTTGGATCTTGTGGGGAAACTCCCGGTCTCATCTGTTATGCAAAATCAGCTCCAGGGGAGTGCCTGGTGGGGAGTGCCTGGTGAAACCGTGGGGCCTTCGTCTGCTCCGGGCGCTTTCAGACTTTTCCCTGGCATCCAGTAGGATGACCATAAATCTCCACTACTGCCTCCGAGTCGAACATTTCCTCTGAGCCTCATTATTAATTTTCTGAAAGATCCCATAAACCCCCAGATGGAAAAATACGGAGGTATTTGCACATGTGCCGTAAAACACATTGCCCATCTATTTCAAATGGATGTGGCAATATATAAAACATACTTAGGGCATGAGCCAGGTTTCATGGTATTTAAACAAGGCAGCATGATGTAATTGGAATTTACAGTATAGGAACAGATTGAAGCTGGGACGTGGTTGTGTACTATATATCTTCAATCTCCTGAAGATTTGGCCTGCTTTATAATGCCAAATGCCTTTTGTACTTGTCACCTATATTTTAAGTGGATGAACAGCTCCATTTGTGAAATATAATGGTTGGAAAATATGTATATTTTTCCATCTGAATTTCACAGGCTCTCCAGAGAGATCTGTCCCATTTCCCTGCAAACAGCATGTATTCCAAGGGATGCAGGTGGCCCAGGGCTTCGCTTCCCTCATCACCCTGACCAGGTAACTCCTGTCCCCGAGCAGCACAGTGCCACTGCTCCATGGCCTTATGCCACTCAATGCTCTGCACTGTGGGGTGGAGGTGAGGAACTGTTGCCTGCAGCCACTGCACCCTGGGGCAGGAGAGGGTGATGAGTCCGGGTGCTGCTGCATGATGCTGGGAAGAGCAGCACAAGTTCCAGGTACTGCTGCCAGGGACACAGATAGGAGATGCTCCAGGCAGAGAGCAACCCCTGGAAAAGGTGTCACCATCAAGTGCCCAGAAAAGATAGATTTATAGAATCATAGAAGAGTTTGGGTTGGAAAGGACCATTCAGTTGGAAAGCTCATCCGGTTCCAACCCCCTGACATGGGCAGGGACACCTTCCACTACACCAGGTTGCTCCAAGCCTCGTCCAACCTGGCCATGAACACTGCCAGGGATGGGGCAGCCACAGCTTCTCTGGGCACCCTGTGCCAACGCCTCAGCACCCTCACAGGGAAGAACTTCTGCCTAAGAGCTCATCTCAATCTCCCCTCTGTCAGGTTAAAGCCATTCCCCCTTCTCCTGTCCCTACAGGCCCTCTTCCAAAGCCCCTCTCCAGGTTTTTTTGCAGCCCCTTTAGGCACTGGAGCTGCTCTAAGATCTCTCCTTAAGGAGCCTTCTCTTTTCCAGGCTGAACAAGCCCAGCTTTCTCAGCCTGGTTCCAGAGCAGACCTGCTCCAGCCCTCGCAGCATCTCTGTGGCCTTCTGATGCCCTGATAAAACCTGTTGGGTGTGCCTCATCTCCTTGTGGTACCCTGAAGCCAGCATGAGGGGCAGTGGGGAGCATCGCTCCACAGGCAGGTGATGGGAGAGCTGGGGATGCTCACAGGTCAACAAAAAGGTGCTGTAGGGCTCTGGAGTGGCTCTGGGCAGGCTCTGGGCACTCAGGGGAGCCTATCTGCAAGCCTGGGACAGCGAGGAGGAGACACGAACTGGAGCCTCCCATGCCTGCAGCTCCAGGCAGGGCTGGTGGACCTGGTCTGGCCAAACTCTGGCCTCTCTCCGCCCTCCTCCTAGTGACCAGGGAATTTTTGAAAAATCAATATATCAAGTTGTTCCCTTCCGGCAGAAGGAGGAAAACCCTCCAAAAAAAAATGTCAGTTAGAAATAATCCAAGTGATTTATTTGGAAAATCTTGAAGCACGTGTCCTCCCAAGAGCCAGGATGGCCTCTCAGCCTCAGTCTCCAGAGCCAGAAACCTAGAGCCAAGACCCCTGCTCCAGGGCAGGAAGCCTAGAAACTCCCATAGCCACAGCTCAAGCTGGATTCCAACGGATCTTCAGACCACCTGCAGCTGAGCCAGGACCAGGATCCCACAAACCCACCTAGAGCCAGAGCGGAGCCTTCCCAAGGGTGTCTGGACATGAGGGTCAAGCTGGGCTGGATGCTGAGGAGGGGCCAGTCAGCTGGCTCAGTTCAGCAAACTGGCTTTTTCAGAGGGTAAAACCAGTTTGATTGAGAATTTTCTGGCTAGCCCTAGCCCTTAACCATCAAAGCATGGTGCTGGACATGGATGAGACATGGGGCAGACCCTGAGGTTGCTGTCCCTCAGGACCTTTTCCTGATCCACACTGCCAGACTTAATTTCTGCTCATGAAAGAGCAGAATTGCTCTGCAGAATTGTTAACAGGCATTTATTAGCTGGACAGTACTTGTGGTTCCTCAAGACCTCATCTATCATTTTCTGAAGGGCATTTACTGCCAGACAGGTCTCTGATGGTTTCTTGTGAGCTTCAAGTGTGTACAGCACAGTGAAAACTCCTCAACAAAGTTGTGTATGCGTGCACTTCCAGCCCTCAGGCCTCTTGGAGACCCAGCTATCAGAGGATGTTGAGCATTAGCTCTTTGAAAGCCAGGAGTCTCTTTGTCATTGCCACAAGGGAGGCTAAATAGGCAAGCATCTGCCTGTGCTTGAGAGTTTGGATGTCACCAGGCCAAAGAATCAGCCTCAGTCACTGCTGAAGTTTTGGCGTCTGGATAACCCACATGGGATGCATGGGATGTGTCCTGTGAGGTGCTGACATGAGCAGATTGGCACCATGAGGCAAGTGCCATGTTCGAAATGCTGGTAGAGGTGGTTGGTTCCTCTGTTGCTCTGGGGCCAGTGGCAGGGTTCTGGTGTGGGTTAAATGAAGTAGAGTTGCGTTCTGTCATCCTAACTGCCTCTCAATGGCATGTTTCTCTGAGACAAACTCTGCCAGGCTTGTTGGTAGCCATCCACACAGTGGGTGTTTCTCTAGACTGACTATAGTGGTCATCCAGTATTTTGCTGCATTAATTATAAGGACAAGGAAACAAATAGAGCTTTTCTTGTGCTACCTCCATAGTGCTGTTTGTCAGGGTACCATTACAGATGTAGGAAGAGAAGAAAGCAGATGATTTAAGCCCCAAGGCTTTACTGAAGAGCCTGTAACCCGCCCCACCACCCTCCCACCCCTTTCCACTCAGGGAAGGGGTGAGATTGCCAAAGGCTGGGAGCCTTCAAACCCAGCAAAGCAGCTCTGACAAATGGATGGAGCTGGAGGTGATGGCTCAGGAGGGAATAGGGTAGATAATGAGAGACAGGCCTGAAGAGTTTGCAGATGGAGCAGCTCTAGGACATCAGAGAGACATGAGGCCTTTGTCCGTATGGCACACAGTGGGTACTGATGTTGCAGGACTGACCGGCACAGAGCAAGTCTTTCACAGGAGTCAAGAAATATGACATAGAAAATACATGTCTATACTTTTGGTCCTTCCTTTCACTTTCTCGCCACCCTCCTCCATCTTCCTTTTATTCATCTCTCTCACCTTTGACCTTTCCCCTCCTCCTGTCAAACTTTCTCTTTTCCCAAGTTTCTTGCTGTTTGGCTGCTTGTTCTTCCATTCCCATCAGGGATGATAAATCACCCCTTTGGATGAGCATCATCAACATACCAGACCCATCCTTCTTTTGACCTCCTCGGCTCTGAGCCACTTCCAGGAGGTAAGAACTGGACCTGATTATGCTGCAGAGGAAGGAGATCACCAGCTGATCCAGTGGAACAGGAACCAGTCCATTCCCCCTTATCTGTTCAGTCACAAGTCCTGCTTGCAGTGGAGACTGCACATCCCTCCAGCCATCAAGCTGTGCATCCAGCTGAAGCACTTCATGCTAAAAAGATGGCCGTGTACATGTGCCCCTTTCTTTCTCTTGAGTTCTCTTACCTTGCTCTCCCCTTTCCCTCCCCCAACACACATCTGCTGTCACAGTTCCAGAGAATTCATTTCATATCACCATTGAGCCGTTTATTTCCTTCCAGAGAGTTAAAAGCCTGTCTCCCTTGATTTAGTGAGTCAGGAGTGGCTGGGAGGGAAGAGGGAGAAGAAAAGAATGAAAGAAATAAAATAATGAGAAAAAGGTCTCAGGAACATCTGGAGTTGCTCTTAAGCAAGACGCAATATTCTTGGCCAGATGTTGAGTGGCTGGCTTCTACTTGGGAAAAGTCAACATGGCAGATGTCGAAATCCCACCCGACACTACCTTCCCTTGCCTCCTGCCCCTCTTCATCTCCTTCTTGTCCTGCTTTGGTTGTGCTGCCCACATCATCCCCCTCGGATGGCACCAAAAGAATGGGGTGGTTTATGTGGGACCTTGATGAGTGCCACTGGGAGGCATCAATGGCTTGTCACTTGGAAACAACTGCTTTACCCAGCAGAGGGTATGGAGCAGCTGGGTGAGCTCACAGTGGTGCTGCCTGTGTGGATGAGGCAGAGCTAGGCAGCTGCGGAGGCATCTACAGGGGTTTCAAAGAGCTGAGAGCAGGACTGCAGCAGGACAGTCTGGGTGGTGAAGCCTTCTGAGATCTCTAGTGGCAAGGATTTCCCAGCAAGGCAAAGAAAATACCTTTCTTAATCCCAGGGTGAGCACAGCTGAGCAGGCAGCTGCCCGTGAGGCAGGAAGGGCACAGGCAGGCTGGAGCTCTTTGACAGACCAGTCACACCCCTCTGCAGTGCCCTGATCATGACCCATCACCTCCTACATCGTGGTGCGCATCCATCACTGAGCTGGCACATCCAGCAGTGCCACCCAAGGATACTCAGGAATGAAATATTCCTTCTTCCCACCAGTGGTTTATAAATGAAGTGAAAAAGCAGAACTGAGGGTTAATCAGGGGAAAGTCCCCATAGCCTGCTCAGGAGGAGAACTGCCACCCCGGGACAAGAGCAGTGCTGAGTGTCACCCACCATGCCAGGCCAGCTCCTTCCCTGTGCTGGATGCCCTGCAGAGGCTGAGGTCCATTCACTTCAGCCTGGCCACCTCTTCTACACCTCTGCCCCCAGCTCTCAGTGCTGTCACTCCAAGCCATGGCCTCCTCTAACCTGCATCTTTTCAGCTTCCTACATCCCAGGGTGTAGGCTTGGCTGGTCCAGAGGAAAACCCACGGCCAGGACCATACGTCACCTTTCACTGACACTGTCCTGAGGATCAATAAGGAAAAGGACCAGTACTGCTGCCAATCAAACCCAAGGACTGTCTATGGCCTTGTACACAGCTTCCACATCCCATTATAATGGGTGCCAGAAGCCCAGAGTTTATGGCCAGCCATATAGGGGTTTTGAGAGCTGGAATCTATCCTTATGCCTCAGTGATGTCCAAGTACCAGGACAAGCTTTCCAGGGCTCTTCTGGGACCTCCCACACATCAAAGGTTACTCTGAGTGCAGAAAGCACCACCAATGTCTTCCCATCTCACTGAGCTGGACCAGGTTAAGCAGAGACCTCCCTCACTTCCCAATGAAAGTGGGAAATGAAGGGCAGAGAAGTAAAGGACAGCTGAGACATCCCTCCCATCACCAGACCCTGCCTGCACATGGTCACCTCAGCAAGTGCTGCTCCCTGTCACAGAGCTGCTATGGTTAGGACCTGCCTACAAGAAGCTCTGAATCGCGCCACTGGTGCCCATGCCCAGATGAACCCTCCTGCTCGAGAAGCGTCCATTTGCGTGCTGCTCTTCCCACCTTGCCAAAGCTCCCAAAGCCCACTCACACCTTTTGGCTATTGTCTGAAGAAGCTGAGGAGCCACAGTCAGAAGGAGCATCTTCTGCCTCTTCAGGGGAGGGACAGGGCCACCTTAGCTGGCATGTGAAAGAAACACACAGGACCAAGATGCGTGCCTGAGTCTGCCTGCAGCCCACCCTGCACTTCTTTCCTTTTCCTGGCCTGAAAAAAATAACTGGAAGACATCTGCCAAGAGCACAGGAGCAACACATCCTCAGGGGCTTCCTGTCTCCCTGTGCCCCAATGACCTCCTCTCCCCCGGCACAGTCTGTGCCGCAGAAGGATGCACTGTCCTCCCATCACTGCTGGTCTCAGCCCTGCATGTCCTAGACTGGCCACCCCATGGCCAGGAGGGGAGGGACCTGCTGAGGTGGTGTTGTCTGTCCCAGTTGATCACTGAAGGTCTGCAGCAGGAAGGCTTGGTCCTTGCCATGACCTGGTACATTGACAGAGGAGGGCTGGGGGTCACCACTCTACAGTGACCATCTCTGGGATCCCAGAGGCATCATCCGCATGTGACATCAAAGCTTTGTGCTCCCTTCTGCTATGGCGGGGGAACATCTATGGTCCTTAATCCAGGAGAGGGTTACTAGGATAAGATCTGTAAGGAGACAAAAACATCTCTGAACAGCGAATCAAGCTCTGGTCCTCTTTCTGCAGGAGCATCCCTCTCTTTCCATGCTGCCTGGAGAAGCCTCTGACACTCTACTCATCCACAGGCATGGGATAGAGATCCCTCTCCCTCAGACCAAGCTGCCCTCCAGAGATGGAGGCAGGTGAAGTGGGATGACAAGAACAGGCACCAAAAGCAGGATCTTCCATGAAATACCAGAGACATCCCCACTCCAGCACACCCACGCCACAGCCATGGAGCAGGATACCCAGTGGAAGTGGAAGGCCGGGAAGGGGTCATGATAATGGCAACCAGGCGAGTGGGTGGTGATAAGCCCCCAGGAATGCGGCTGCGGCGGCTCAGACCTTGGATGGGCCAATTAAGTAAATAGAAAATTTGGAGCGCAGGATCAAAGCTAGAGTGCGCAGGCTTTATTTATTTGGAAAAGGTCAGATTATATTGGCAGATGTGTTAAAGGAGAGAGGAGGGAAAAAAAAAACCTTTTCAAAAACATTGGCCCTGATTTGAGGTTTCCTGACAGGCAGGCCGGGGTTTTTCCCCTTTCTTCAGAACACAGGTGGGCAGGAGCGCTGGCAGCAAGGGACAGGCACATCTAGCAGGCCACCCAGCCCATGGCCTCTCTGCCATCAGCAGCAGCCCCACAGACATGGTCCCTCTGGCTCAGAGCCCAAGTCCCATCACACCACACTGGCCACACTGGCCCTCTGCAGCGGGTCCCCACACTGCTGTCCATGAGGTGGTCTCCAAGGTTGCACCTGGTCGGCTCTGCCCATCACTTCCCTTCCTGGCCCCCACAGCAGCTCTGACAGTGCACCCCAACATGATGCTGCTGTCCACCCAGTGCCACCCTGGTTGTCCTTGGCCATCCCAGTTCACTGTTCCACCACTGCTCTTCTGCCCTTCTAGTTTTCCCAGCTTGTAGAGGTGGAAAACCCGCTCCACTGGTAAGCCCAGCATCATCTCACTGTGCCCATCCTTTTCATAGGCTCACTGCCCCAGGGGGCAGGAGGACCCCAAAATTGCCTCTCGTTGATGAACCTGGGGGCATTTCCAGTGCTTCCATTGTTTCCAAGCTGATACCCAGGCTGGGGCTGGACTGGGTGTCCCCAGCTTCTCTTCCCGATCACCACCTCCCCATGACAGGCCAGCTCCCACCACTGCAAATGGTGAAAGACATCACCTCCTTTAGAAACACAAAACTCCGGGAGGGTCATGTTAACCTCAGCATCCCACATTCCTGCTTCCCAAAAGCAGTGTAGGGGGGTCCCAGCTGAGGCAAAGAGGACAGGAGGGGAGGGGGGGACCTGGTGCGGGCAACAAGAAAGCAGCAGCATCCAGCACCAAGGTGGGGAGGATGCAGGAGTGATCTGCAATGGGGGAGAGGAATGTATTCGCCCAGGCAGGAAATTGTTTGGCTCATGAGCGTGGGACCCGCCTGCTAAGAAAACAAGCGGAGGCTGGGAGGCAGCAGGAGTTCGGGCCGGCGGGGGGGCAGGAAGAGGGCTCTGGGCAGGAATGCCGGCCGCATTCCCATCTCAGTCCAGGCAGGTGTGCCAGAGCTGCAGCTCAGCCGCAGGATCCCCATTTCCTCCTCAGCTAGACTTGGCCTGGCCCTGCCTCAGTTTCCCCAAACCTAAAACCACCCTTTGCATCCCACACGCAGTGACAAGCCCCATCCCAGTGGTGCTGGTGCAGGCACAAGCTGTCAGTGAGGCTGAGAGCTGCAGGGCTTGCTAGACTTCACCCAGAGCCATGGCCATGGGAGCTTCTGATCTCTCATGTCCATGGTTATAGAGAAGACAACCCCTGCATCACCACTGGTCACCCTGCACACAGGTGCCACGGGGGTGATGGAGTGTGGAGCAGAGCTCACAGGGATGAGTGTGGGTCAGACCAGAAGCAGGGGAAGGAGTCAGGAAAGTCCTGCTGGAAAAGGGCAAGGGGGTACAGCCACAGTGGTGGCCGGGGGCAGGTTGTTGGCAGCTGCCTGCAGCCTGGGCCCCCATAGGGCTGCCACTGCATGGCCACCACAACTTGTCTGCACCAAGGGATGCTTGATGCAGTCCCAAGATGGGTTTACTGCTGTGGAGACATTTATCAGTCCTTTCTCTTCCCTTTCTGTGACAGCATGACACAAAATGTCACCTGGATCACGGCACCATTTGGAAACTGCTGACACATAATACAGTATCCAGCAGAGGTGCCTACGACTTTATCTGCAACAGATCAGGTTGGAGCAAAGCCTTCTGAGGCAGCATCTGGAAGTGGTTTAACTTTCGCCGAGTTTTGCATGAAACACCAGTTTTCCACCCCTTTCATTTAGTTTATTGAAATTAGGAGGGAACCCCTACCCCGCCTCTTCTGCCACTCCCCTCACCCCTGGGCTCTCCTCTGGGGCAGCTCAGCTTCTCACAACTCGTCTGGAAAAGCTGAAGACATCATGAAGCTGCGGCTCAGGCTTGGGGACACCTCCCTGCGCTGTGATGGGCAGGCAGCTGAGTTGGGTTGAACCAGGTTGCGGGCAGCAAAGGGAGCAGGATGGTGGGTGGCGAGAGCCCGTGGTAGCCAGCACGGAGAGTGCTGGAGAAGGGATGGCTGCAGCATCCCAGGGAGATGCCCTGGGGGATGTCCCACCATGCTGAGTGGGGGCACAACTCATCACACAGCATCATAAGCTGGCTGTGTCAAGTTGCAGCCAACGCCAAGATTTCAGAGGATGGGATGTTTTAACCAAGCCTAGTGGTTTCACCCCAGGCTCCATCCCACTTGATGGAGAACAGGGAGACGCAAGCTGCTTGAGCAAAGCACCTCACATGCTAGAAAATAAGGCCATGTTCTGTACCCAGCTTTGAACTGCTCAAGCAGCTGCTGGACTTTGAACCCTCTCTCTGGAACTGTCATGTAAGAGTCACCGCCTGAGGCAGGGTGACAGAAGGGGACAGCCCTGGGAAGGGCAGCACCAGCCCTGCCACCAGCTCTGCCTGCTGCCAGTGGGTCCCAGGGTATCTAAGGGGCCACCATGTGCCGTGTTTGCAGAATCCTTGCAGGTGTTTTTAGGAGGGAGATGGCACGGCCGGTCTGGGGACAGATTTGTCCATGCAAGGTGGTGGACGATGTCCTTCCTAGCAGCAGTATATTGTCCCAGAGGACAGCTGGCAGGGGGCAGGGACCTGGCTCTCCCTCCACCGCAGGGATCAGGGGTAGGGGACAGGAGGCCCCGGCCAGGGGAGGCGTGCTGGAAAACTGGGAGGGGCTCTGCCTCAGTAAGAAATTTGGGTATTAAAATAACTTCCATCTTCCAGGTTGGAAACACATCCCAGCTCTCACCCTGCGAGAGGCATTGTGGGCAGATGCCCAGCTGCCTGCAGCTCCCGCTGGCACCACTCCATTGCGCCATGGGAACAGTCCTTGCAAGCTCTTTCTTGGCCATCCAAAGAGCATGGTGAGCGTGTGTGGAGATGGCACCAGCCCAGGCTGCATGACACAGCCTGGGCAGCCCCCTCCAGCAGGGGGAACGGAGGTTATGAGACTGCTCAACTCCTGGCTGGCCCTGGAGACCGGGGCTGGCTGCAGTCGGCTCAGCACAGCCCAGGTGCCTACCGAGGCTGGTGCTCTGCGCTGGCTTCTCCTCACCCTGCAGCTCCAGCCCCGGCCGTGCTGCAGCTCCCCATGAGTCTGCAACTTGGCCAGGACCATATGTCCCTGCAATGCCACCGCGGTGCCGCTGCCAAGGCTGAGCTTCGCTTCCTGCCACTCCCGCTCTTGCAAAAGGGGGATGGAGGGACAAGGGACCCCATGTGCACGTCCTTCAGGGGATAGAGGAGTCTTCAACCCTCTAAGGCCAAGGCTGCACTTCCACCCTCCTGGACCTGCTGCAGCAGGGGTGGAGGAGGCTTTAGGGGGTCCTCCTCTCCCACTCAGCCCCGCATCCCCTAACCTCTGTTCCTCCAACCTCCTATCTCTCTGCCCCACACAGGGGCTGGAAGGACATTCGTTTTGCACTGGCACAGGTCCATGTGGAGCCCGGCTGCCAGGCAGGGAGGGGAGGTGAGGCTGAGCCAAAAACTATATGAACTGTAGTTGGGGGTTGGAACTAGATGATCTTAAGGTCCTTTTCAACCCTAACTATTCTATGATTCTATAGAGCAAGGCATGGGAAGCTCAAGATTTAGCTGTGCTCATCCCTGTCCTTCTCCTCCCACCCTCTGTCCCCCAGAGCACTGTGCCTTTCCCATATGCTGGTGGGGCCAGGATGGCCAAGGGCAGGGCCAGAGTGAAGCAGTGGATACCCCTTGCTGCAGCAGCCTCAGCCTCAGGGGCTGCACCAAAGCCCCTCTGTTCCAGGGAGAAAACGGGGTCTCTGGTCACTCCAGAAGCCTCACCAAACCCATGCATTCCCCAGCATGTGCTGCTGTGTCCGCATCCTCCCAGTGTCCCCATCCAGCCATGGCCCGGCAGCAGGTGGGTACAGGTTGGGACTGAGACACGGTGCAGGATGTGACCCATGGGGGTGAGTCCACCGCGGATACTAATCATGGGCATCATCCGTCACCACTACAAGAATGTCAGCAGGGCAGCACCATCCCCACTGCTGATGTTCTTGCAGGGTTGGGAGCAGAAGAACCTGTAGGGAACCTGTAGGGACCCCTGAGAAACCCAAGCCCACTGGGATTGGTGGGCAGGTTATAAGAGCCAGACTCCTAGTCCAGCTGGATTTCTGCCTTCTCACAGCCCTCCTCCATGGTGCTAGCCTGCACTTCACAGCTGGGGAAACTGAGGCTCATCACGTGAGTACATGTCCCAGCCAGGCCTCATCCAGGACCTGGGGCTGTCCTCCCTGCAGGGTGTCCATCCATGTCTGACATCAGTGTGGAGGTGGGATGTGACAGTTCTCTAGATACGAACAACTTCTCCAGGGTTCCTTCTGTGCACTCCGTGATGGTTCCCTCCCTTTCCCCAGATCTGGAGACAGTCACCAGCCCTGCTCCTCATCCCTAGGCTCCTCCATCCTGCAAAACCCCCCGGGGTGTCCTCACCTCCTCCCTGAGCAGAATTGTACCTATTTAATTAAAGGTGTGAAATGATCTCATTAAATCAGTGCTGGGCTTTTTATCCAAACTGCTCCTACAGCTAATGAATGGCTCAATTCTACTGTTTCATCCTTTTCTTTTGTTTCCTTCCTTTCTTTTTTTGACTTGGTTTCCAAAGCAAATGAGGTTTCTGCAGTCCTGGTATGTGTGGGTATGTCTCTCTGTCCAGCTCTATAACTTTCAAAGCCAGCAGATAATTTCAACTAGAGTCAATGGAGAGATGGAGAGTTCAGAGATCCCCATGTGTCCTGTGGGAAGGATGGGAGATGCTGCATCCCTAGCCTTGCCTTCACTGGAAACTGGAGAAGCCAGATTGGAAAAAAGCTTTGAGACACAAATCACCAAGGCAGGGCTCACACACACCAGCCCCAAGAACAATTTGCTCTTTCCTACTGCAAATCTTGCCTGAATCAGCTGCTGAGGCTGGTTCACTGAAGGAGCCATTTTGATCAAAACCCCTATTTTAAAATACTGAGGAAGAGCAAGAGCTGAGCAGTGCAAAATGTGGCCAGGGCACTGCTGGGGAGCTGTGACAGTACATACAGCTCAGCCAGCTAAGAGTCATCCCTATGGATTAATATTAAATCCTGCCAGAATATCAATGTGCAGTTGTTTTCTAGCCTGGGTCTCTGCCTTGGGAACTGGCAGGCTGAGGGATGCTGTTGCATGGCAGTGAAGACAACCTGACCCCAGCCTCTCCCCTGTACCACTCTGCATCAGGCAGGATCTGCCTGGTACAACTGGCTGGCAGTAGCTATGCCATGAGGTCCTGGAGATGCTGATCTGTCCCAGTCTTGCTCTCCCAGCAAGATTGCAGTGCCTTCAACCCCTCCTTGCTCCCTCACTCCGCCCTTTCTTGGCCGGGTGTCTGCTGGTGCAGGTGCACTCTGGTCCCCATCACCACTGCCCTGTTTTTAATTAGCCGATAAAGAAAGCATCCTTTTGAAGCAGGTAGGGGATTCCTCGCATCCCTGGCATTGCTGGGCTGCCTGGCTGTAACTCTATTCCAGTTAAAAGCTTTCTGCACCCAGCCAGGTCCCACCGGGCCTCTGGCTTGCCCCACACCTGCAGGCAAATTCCCGCGGGCTGCCCACTCAGCCACTGGTGCAATTACCTAACGTGATGATTAACTGGGGAGCAGAAGGGCGGATGGGTGCTTCGCTCTGCCAGGAGACACTGTTTTACCCCTGGAGAGGGGCAGCTGGACTCCCTCACCCTTGGGCATGCCCATCCCCAAAGCCAGGACTATGGGTGGGTGCTGGGGGGACCTGGGTCTCAGCATGGATGTCTCCTTCCTGACATCCCCATACCCATCTCAGAAACCATGTGCTGTTGGGCATTGGGCTGTGAAGCCCAAAGCTGGGCTTGTTCCTTTGCTCCTCCCAGCCCACAGGCAATGGGTTCATGACTTGGGGAGAGAAAACCAAGCAGTGGGACCTGGCGTCCTCTTCAGGGCAGGGTCTCTGCTGCCTGGCCTCCAGCTGCCCAGAAGGAGGACATGGCTGCAGAGGCCAGTGCGCATTCCCCTGCTGCAGGCACATACCATACCATGGCATGCAGAAGGCTCCCGGCCCGGTGTGCTGCCCGTTACACTGTGGAAGCACTAAAAGCTGCTTCGGCGTGTGCCTGTGTGGTCTGCAGCAATGCCTCAGCCTGACATAACCCAACCACAGAAAGCCCCGGGCTGAGCTTTACATCTTCCTGCCCTTTGCAGCAACTCCTATATGTGATCCCCCATCCCATGGCCAACATCTCTTCTCCATACCAGAGAGATGTCTCGAGGACCCCAGCAGCAACCCCTGGCAGGGTGAGCCCAGCACACCACAGCACTGATGGCATTCAGATCCTGCTTTAAATCAATTGCTGCACCCTGGCAGCTCTTTCTCCACAGTCCCATGTTATTCTTTTACTCAGTCATGAGGAGAATGACTCTGTTTTCCTTCAGCAGTTTTGGTTCTTTTTCCTCTTTTCTTTCTTCCTTCTTTTCTCTCTCTGGGCAAAGGATGGGGTCGGAGCAAATATTCATTTCCACGGTTCCAGCTCATTGAGAACAATAAGGGCAGTAAACAGAGGGCAGCATTGCTCAGGAATGCAAAGCATTTGCCTGAGGTTTAAAATTACTGATTTTTTTTTACAGGCAAGAATATATATTTTTTTAGAGACCTTTAAGGACACGCCAAATTCTGCGCCCCCATATAGCTCGCTCCCCAGTACCCCTAAATCCTTCCCCTTCACTGGATTTGTTGCAAACTGGCACTAAGAGTAAGAGGTGATGGACGGCTTGGTGAGTAGGGGGATGCTACAGGGCAGAGGGACCTGCCAGGTCACATGTGCCCTCGCAGGGCAAGGCCAGGCTGACACCATACAGGAGTCACATGCTGCCCATCACCACTGAGGGCAGAGGACAGCAGGGCCAGTCTGCAGGGAGGCAGGACAGCTCCCCCCTTCCTGGCCACCCAGGACCTTCCCAGTCCAGCCAGGACAATTCCCACCTCTGGCAGTGGAGCAGGCCCTCACAGGTTGCTGTGCCCTACCACTGCCGTGCCCCAGTCTGGAGGTTCTGCCCATCCAGCACATGTACCATCCCACCCCACATCCCAGCATCCCCACCAGCTCAGAGCATTCCCTTCCCCCTTGTTGCAAGGCAAGCCCTATTGCTGCTTCCCCTGCAAACAAGAGTTGGTCTGGGAAGGCTGAAGGGGTGCAGGAAGGCAGGAATGTCACTTCCCAATCTCAGCTGCCCAGTGCCACAGCCACATCTGGCATGGGCTGATGTGAAAGTACATGGGCTCCTGCTCAGCTGCACTGATCCCCAAGTCTCCATCAAGTCCTCCCTCTTAGAGGAGGCAGGAAGACCAGGAGAGTCAGCTGAGGACGTTCAGGCTCACAGTTTCACTTCCTAATGAAAAGGAGGAGGGAAGCATTGTTTTATTGAGAGCAATTGCTTTCACAGCCCTGCCCCAGTAGACACGCATGCATCCTGTCTCGGGTCTGATTAGCTCCAGATCTGCACATGATGGCTGTATAGGGATGGCTTCCCCCTACTCCTGCAGCCCCCCTTGCCCTGGGGCCACCCCCTGCCGACCTTCCACCCCATGTCCCCAAAGACATTCCAGCTCCACTCGCAGGGAGCAGCTGCGGTTCCCCCCATCTGGTTCCTCTTTGCAGATCCAGCTCCCAAACATTTTGCCGCTCACCCAGAGGCTGAATGGAAACATTTGGACCCTTTCTCTTTGCTCGCCTCTTCCTCTCCATGGCCGTGAAACCTTCACTGTGGTGGCATGGGTGCTGCCCAGGGGCATCAGGCTCATCCCAACTACTCTCTTCTGCAGGACATCAGGCAAAGTCCACTGCAGACCACAAGCAAAACCCTGCAGCAGGACCAGCATGGGCCAAGGGATGGATTTGGAGACCAGATGAGCCCCCGGCTGATGAAGTTTTCTTCCATGAGCCTTTTACAGCAGCTGAACAGCTTGAAGAGTCACAAACCATGAAGGAGTATAGCAAAAAATCCATAAATCAAGTAAAAAGGCATAGACATAAAGCCGGGAAGACAATTGCCTTTTATTGTCTTTTCGGACAGGCTTAGCATTTAAAGGCTTTTATCTCCTTTTTTACAGCTTTTCGGGTGGGCTCCAAGCCAATAGGCACCTTGTGTCCTTACTCTGCATTATATTACATCACCAGGAAAAGAGGCTGGGAACAGATCATGAGGAGAATGCAACCAATGCATCTGTACCCACTGCTGGGAGGACTCACCTCTGTCAGAGCTGCCTTCACTGTGCCTGTGAGGGAGCTTTCCTGCCCTCAACACTTCAGCCTGTTGTCCAGCCTTAGCTGGTGGGAGAAACTGCCCTGTCTAGGACTTAGGTGATGCTTTGCAACAAGCCAAAGGGACCACAACCCCTCTGGGTTTTGGTCTGGCTCACAGCTATGCCCACTCTAAAAGCCCGGACCCCAGTGCTCAGACGATGGAGAGGAGTCTGGAAATGTCAAGGGGCTGTGCAAACAGCTAGGGAAATCCCATCTTCCTTCCTAACAGACCTTAGCGCATCCTCTCTATTCCCATGTGTCAACAGAGGCACCAAACCTGCCCCCTCTGAGGTGTAGCAAGCCAGAAATACCCAATGATGGTACGACAGGAGACACAGTCACCCCCAGGAAACCTGATCCCTGGTGGATTCATGATGGGGGATGCTGCCAGGGTGGAAAAGTGGGGTTATTGTGGAAGAATCCCAGGGGAAAAGCTGCCTTGGCCAAATCAGCCCTGGGAGGCAGGCGAGAGTTCAGGGTGAGCTCGGAGTGAGCTCGCTGCTGTGGTGAGGGCAGCGATGGGGGTGCAGAACATCCCCATTCCAGTGAGCAGACCTCTCTGCAGGGTGACCGGCCTGGCTGCAGTGACCCACAGTTTCAGGACAGGCTGTTCGTGCCACAGAGCTGGATTTGCTTAATAACAGGCATTGAATTGGATGTGCTTTTTGTGCAGTTCCCTGCTGACACCAGACATCGCCTGCATGATGAAAGACCTCTGCTCCCTTCAGGCCAGCACCCTACAGCTTCCTCCCCAGATCGTCTGCTGGAAAGGCTCCCATCCCCCATGGAAGCTCCTGGAGAGTATTGGGCACACGGCACAGGGCTAAGGTGGCCTCTGGACCCCATCTTACCTATCCCCGCAAAAATTCTCCTCAGAATGGAGTCATGGTCCCCACAGGATCACAGCACTATGATGGGGTAATGAGTGGGAGTCACAATGCTAGCAGCGGGGCTGTGGGCTCACAATGGGCTGTGCTCCAGCAACTCCCTGCTCCCACATCCCCTGCAGCCAGGCTGGGTGAAGGATGGATGGGCACGTCTGCATCTGCAGATGGCTGCCCCTCTCTGCTTCTCTGCTCTCCCAGGTCTCCATCATCCACGATCTCTCCTGCACCAGCTGAAAGAGCTGGGGATGGGCTGTACAGAGGTCAAGGCTCCTTCTGCAGGACCTCCATCCCCTAGGGACACAGGGTGACCAAAGCCTGTGGCAAGCAGCTCTGTCCCTGCCTTGTTTAGCCTCCTAGCCCAGACCCAGTGTTCAGCAGCAACTGGGCAAACTGGTTTCTCCCGGTGAGACTCCAACCTCTGCTGAAATTGAGAGGCTGTTGGGGCTGGAAAATGGACTTAGATGTCCAAAGTTTGTCTTGGTAGTTGTGCAAGGGGACGGAGGGGTCCAGGTCCAGCTGTATGCAGCAGGCCAGAATAAGGGGTAACAGCAGAGCCGGGCTCCCCGTGCCCCCTTGAGCAAGAACCTTGTGGTCATGCGGAAGAACAAGCCCCACTGCCCCATTCAAACCAGGCATCTTCTGCCTGGACATCAGACTGGAAGGACAGCTGTGGGCTGGCAAGGAGATATCGTGGAGGGGACACGCAGAAGGGAAGAAAGGGGAAGAGATACAGCATGCGAAGGGTTAAAGGTGTTCTTCCCACCCAGCATACACTGTGTGCCAGTCCTCCCAGCCATGTGTTTGAAATCCTTTCTGCTATCTCCTGAAAATATTTACAGTACACGCAGATAAATTAGCTGTAGCGCTTATTACGTTTCCCTGGAAATATATACAGCAGTTAAAGATGTTTAAAAAGAATCGCCGAAAGCCGTCTCTTTACTATATCTGGAAGATATTCCACATGCAGGGAATTTACAAGGCTGGGTGGTGGGGAAATCACATTTATTTTCACTCGAGTAGAGAAAGTTAAAGGACCCTTCACTGGAGTTTATTTTCATCTCTACTTGTGAGACAAGGAGCCAAAATTGGCTTGGAGTGAGCCAGCACACCAAAGCTGGGGCCTTAGGCAGGTTGGGGTAGAGTGGGGATAGAGACCAGGAGCTCGGTGGCACCATGAGCTTCCAGACGCACATGGGTATGGACCAGCGGTGCAGACGCAGGCTCCTCATGCTGCTGCTGTAGGACATGCTGCCTGATGGACCTGGGCTGTGCCTCCAGGGAAAATGGGTGATGTGGAAGTTGGGAACACCATCACCGGGTACCCATGGAGGTTCAGAGGGTGGGACATCTCCTGCAGTTCAGGCTGCCTGGTCCACGGTGAAGAGCTTTCCTCCTGCCAGGGGGATCCTGGCTGATCCCATTCCTCACAGACATTCTCCCACAAAAGGCGTGCCTGTGCCTTTTCCCCCAAACACACATTTCTGGGGGCACTGAAAGTGTCCAGAGGCCTCAGTGTTCCATCAGAAGAACAATGTCCTCCACACACACATCTCCTCAACCAAAGCAGCCTGAGAAATTGCCCACATTCCCAGTGCCAGCCCAAGTCCTGACCTTCTGCCATGACAAGGTGATAAGGCATGGTCACAGCCATTGACTGCTTTGGGGGTTCTTGTCTGCCAGAGAAAAGCAAAAGCTGGTATCTCCATGCACAATTTTCTTAATAGCTTCCAGGTGAAAATCAAAGTGATCTTTAAACCCAGAGCAGAGGCACCAGCTGTTGCAGATTCTCCCCATCTCCAGACTTCAAGTCTGACTCTCCTCAGATGTCTTTTACAGAAGATCTCCATGTTGGGGTGAAAAGGCTTTGGTGGGTATCCACTTCTCAGTGACTTCCTATAGCCAATGTTGTCATGTCCATTGAAAGCTCACTGATAGAATCATTCTCTTCCCCAAAGGCTTCTCCTTTGGCTGAGGTTTCCAAGGGTAAGACACCTGCCACCTAGAAGTCAAAGACCAAGGTCTCCAAATGCACTCGTTGCCTCACATTCACTGACCCTACATTAGATGACAATATCTTCTGGGCCACTGGCTCAAGATCTGGAATTGAGCTGCTGGCCTTGACGTAAAAGGCTTTGGGAAGCCATTTGGTAATTCCCCTGAGTCACTTGTTCCCTCTGGCTGTTTTGAAATTCATATCTAATGAGTGGTTTGGGTGAAGGAATTCTGCAAAGATGCAAACAATTCCTTTGCCAAAATAAATGGAGCCAGAGCTGGGCTTATAAACAAATAAATCATTTCTAGGTTTTAAGCTTGCAAACAAGATACATGTTTCTTCATAAGGATTTGGGGGAGAGCAGAAGGCAGTAGGGGAAACAGGGGGAGCCAACCAAAGCTCCCTCCAAAGGCAACCCCATGCCTTCCTTGGGTACAATATGGGGCACCAGTCACCCTCCAGAAAGTCTCCAGGAGGAGGGAGCTCCAGAAAGTCCTCCAATAAGTCTCCAGGAGTCTCCAGGAGAGAGGAAGTTGGGCTCTCCACCAGCTTTTTTGGTTATTAGCACCTCAAAAGGCAATCTGAAGCAAATTAACCAATTCTCCACTTTTGCTCCAAGTGAGGGATGCTGTGTCCTGGGCCAGGCAAGGAGAAGAGACAGCCTTGGAGCTGAAGGGCAGTGCACAGAGGACGACTTAACCATGCTGCACAGGGCTGGCCAAACGTGCACGCTTTGCTCTACATGTGCTTCGTGTGGGATTGCGATGGGACAGCAGAAAAATGCTGTCAGTTACCAGCGCTGGGACATGGGTGACCTTTTGCTTTGGCAGCCATTTGCCCAGGGACTGGGAGGTGGCACACCTGTGCCTTGGGACAGGAACTGCTCTCATGAAAGCGTTTTGCACCAAACTTTTGCTAACCACAGGTTTTTCCCAAATAAAGTGTTCCAGCTTGGTCAAATTTGCGCATATTCCAAGGACACAAGACAAATCTCAGACTCTCTTCCCTCCCTACTTGCCAAATTGCTTCAAAGGCAGAATTTTAAAACAAAATAAGGACAATTGCTTTATTTTCCTTGTCCCCTTTCTTGGAAAGAGCCACGCTCTCCAGCTGAAACTGTGTGTCTCCCCCCTAGAATTTAACTGGAGGCTGCAACCCACCCTGCAAAACAAAAAAGAGCTGCCACCCAGCCTGGGATGGTTTGTCAAAGCCAGCAGCAACTGCAGGCAGGATTTTACAGAAGGAAGCCCTAAGCATCCTTAAAAGTAGGGTGCACCTCCAGCTCTCCACTCAAGCACATGGAGCCTGTCTGCAGCAAGCTCGGAGTGCAGTCACTTTGTTTATAGGATGTGCCTGTGTCTTTCAGGGGCTCTTTCCCTTTTTTTCTTTTTCCCAAGACTGCTGAAGCCAGTCAGATAACCAAAGCCGTTCCTCACTTTCACAGCAGATAAGCTAATTGTAGGATGTGCCCTTTGAGATAACTAGAGCCTGAGTTTAGGAGGGAACATGTGTTCTTGGGAAACACCATTAACCAGCGCGATGTGTGTGATAACCCCGGGATGTGCACACTCCCCCCCTGGAGAACTGGGGCATCCCTCGGCAGCAGTGGCTCAGGGGCAGCTGCCTGGGACCACAGCGGTGTGTTTGGTGCAGGGATGTTCCCCTGCTTCCCTGCTCCTTTGCTGCAAAGCAAGGAAATGTTGTAGTGCAGAGCATCGCCAGCTCCTCCCAGAGAGAGACCCAGCACTTCAGAGGCTTTGCAATTAAGCAGAAAGATTAACATTTATTGAAACCTCAAAAAACTTGCCCTGAGTTTAGAACATGTAAGGCCAGGCTGGTGGTGATGAGGATTCCCCAACAGCACCGATGGGTGCTTAATCCCTGCCCAGAGCATGAACACAGACAGGAGGGTATTTCCCTCCAGTCCCTGCAGAACCATATGGCTTCATCACTGGTGTGACAATGGTGGAGCAACTGATCTGTGACTGGGGAAGCCAAGGCACCAGGGGCTGAGGATCAGTCTTGACAGAGCTGAGCAGGGGAAAGCCACAGATGACCTGCAGATGGGTCACTGATGGGCTCCTCTCCTTCATCCAAAATTCTCCAGAGGGCCTGTCACGCATGCACAGCCTCCACACCAAGGCTGCAGCCAGGTTTCCGAGGAACGAACTTCTTCCTAAGAGCTCATTTCAATCTCCGCTCTGTCAGGTTAAAGCCATTTCCCCTTGTCCTGTCCATACAGGCCCTTGTCCAAAGCCCCTCTCTAGGTTTCTTGTAGCCCCTTTAGGCACTGGGAGCTGCTCTAAGGTCTCCCTTTAAGGAGCTTCTCTTCTCCAGGCTGAACAAGCCCAGCTCTCTCAGCCTCGCTCCAGAGCAGAGCTGCTCCAGCCCTCGCAGCATCTCTGTAGCCTCCTCTGGACTCACTCCAGCAGCTCCACATCCCTCTTGTGTTGCTGCCCCAGCGCTGGATCAGGACTGCGGGGTGGGGTCTCCCCAGAGCACATCAGAGGGGGAGAATACCCTCCCTCTCCTGCTGCTCACGCTCTGGGGATGCAGCCCAGGACACGGGGGCGTTCTGGACTCAAGTGCTCACTGAAGCTGGATCATGGGGAGCCTCTCAGCACACTCAAGTGCAAGTCTGAGCACTGGGGATGCTCAGCCCAGGATGGCTTCCAGAGTTGGAAATGCTCCATGCATTCCAGCTCATGGTGCTACCACCCACAGCCATACCTGCAAAACCTCCACCACAGCTGTTATCCCACCATCCCCATCCAAGCAGATCTCCGGGGCTGTGGCAAAGCTCCCTTACAACCCCTGGCAGGCGAGCCACACTTGTTCGGCTGTCCCTTCCCTCCCTCCCCCTGAACAGCCATCACTCATCAGGCTTTGATTATGGCCACAAAGAAGCCTTGGAGGAACCACAGGGAAGCTGGAGGGAGGCAGGCAGATGATGAAAGAGCTGTCAAATGGGATTAAACAGTAACCATCTCCCCTACTGCTGGGCAGCGGGAAGGGGGACAGATTGTACTGGATTGTAATGCAGGAGCCCTCCCGCTGCAGAAGCCTGCCAGCCCTGTCCTCCCACCGGCCATGGCACAGCCGGGCAGCGGGCCCTGAGCCAAGGTGGCAGTGGGCAGTGTTCAGCAGCCCTTCTTACATGCACCCATATCCCGCAGCATCACCCCTAGTCCTGGGGGAGGCCCCTGCATCTGCTGAGGGAGCCATCCCCCAGGTTCCCAGGCACCCGCAGGGCATGTGGATCATGTGGGCATGGAGGCCTTGGGAGCCCTCTTGGAATGCTGTTGTCCAACATCCCAACAAGCCACTTCCACAGGATCTAAAGACCAGTTTTGCTGGTGTGCATCCCAGCGCGTGATTAAAACCCAGGCAAGGACTCCCCCACCAGAAATGGGGCTGTCTGGCATAGCCAGGCAACTCCTTATTCCTTGTGAATCTCCCAGTTTTTGGATGTTCTGACATCCCCTCCCAGGGCCGTGCATCACTGCAATGGGTGAAACAACAGGGTAGACCTTTCCCCACGAATGAATAGAGCCAGAGACTGGGAGCACCGGGATGTGGCTCCCCACAGTCAGGGGGACAAGCAGGAGATAGGCAAAGGGACGTAACCCTTGGCTTTCCAAGCACCCAGGCCGTTGGGGAGCCCTGATCACCCACCACCTCCTTATGCCTGCACCACGCAGGAGTCCCCAGCTGGGTGCTGGCAGGTAGGACCCTCCCAGACCCCCAAGCACCAAGTCCTCACCACCCACTCTGCCAGTGGCACCTCCAGTTTCTCACAGCACCCTCTTTTCTGACCCATTCGTCATGGCCCCCAGCACAAAAGCCAGGGAGAGAAAGAAACAAGGAGTAGGAAAAGGAAGGAAGATTAAAAAAAAAAAAAAGAATAGGGAGGGAAAGGGAGCAAGGAGGGGCGAAGGAGGGAGGACGAGGCATGAAAAGAGCCAGCTCTCTGCCGGGGGGGGAGGAGGGGAAATTATGAAATAAATGAAGCACCTCGGTGGTTCGGGGGGCACTGGAAGACAGCCCTACCACGGCTGAATTTTAAACGCCTGCTGCACAATCGATCCCATTTTGCAAAGAGAGGAAGCTGTGTCCAAAGACCCTCATGTTTATTCATGCGGTGCCTCGCTGGCCCCTCCCACCCTATTGTCTGGGGGTATTTATTTGGGGGCATCTGTCTGGCCCGATGAATGGCAGAGGGGTAATAAATGGGATGGTGGGGCCAGGGAGGGGAGCTGGTGAGCCAAGCCAGGCGGTGGGCTGCCCTGTCTCCTGACCCCCTTCCTGCTCCTCATCTCAACCACATGCCACATGGGGGGTGTCACTGCCCCCCACGCTGTCCCCAGAGGACTGCAGGCAGCGCTCCCTGCAGACCTGTGGCAGCCCAGAGGTGGCAGGGTGAGGGGAACAAGGACAGGTCTGAAGGGCAAAGCCAGGTGATGAGGGGACTGGGTGCTGCTGGAGGCCAGGAGAGCAAAGAGTCGGTGTCCCCAGGGTGCCAGTGGCAGCAAAGCCAGGACAGGACACAGAGCATGGCATGCCACCAGGAGCGGCACCATGGGACAGGGCTCACTGAGGTCTGGGAGCGGCAACCAGCCCCTTCATGGGCAGCAAGGAAGGGCAGACAGGGCTGTTTCAGGAGAAGGAGGACCTGACTGAACCACACAGAAGGGCAGGAGGCTCACTGGGGACAGGGTGAGCAGTCTGCAGTGGAGACCTGCATGGGAAGCAGGAGAACTGCTTCTCATGTCAGCTGGGCCAGGCCATTGCTCTCCTGCTGCTCTTGCTGGAGAGGAGCAGCTTCCTCTGGTGGAAACTCTTCTTCATCCTCCCTTGGTAGGACACAGTCCTCATGGGGAGCGAGGAGGAGCTCCACATCAAAACCAACCTTGGTCATGACAAAGGGGCTCAGACACTTAACAGCACAGAAGCAAGCTGCTGGGATGTCCTGGAAACAGGGGAACCCATGGGGAACAGAATTTGCTGTGTCCCATGGGTCCCCTGGCTATGTGGGCAGCAGAGACACCCAACAGCTCTCCTGGCCATGGGGCTGGCGGTGGTGAGCAGACAGGGTGTTTGAGCTGATACAGGCAGCTTGGCTCTCAGTACCAGCCTTTCCTTCACCTTGCGCTGAAGGGAGCCAGCGTCCATCCTGACCCTCACCCAGGGATTGCCCGCTGGATGCAGGAGCAATGCGCATTTGCATTCAAAGGCATTACAAGATCACCTGGCTGGAAGCTGAATTCATCAAATTCAACCTTGATACAGAAGCTACAGCCTTGCAGCTGCCAAGAAGAGGAGCAAAGGAAAGAGGTGCTCTCCATGGTGCAGCCCAAGAGCCACCTCCCCAAGCACACACTGTCACCCAGGTGCTGGCAGAGATGACACAATGCAGGGAGTGGACCAGGGCTGTCAGGCAACTTGACAGATGCTGGGATTCTCCTGCCTGGGCATTCTGCACTTGAGGAGGGTTGGGAGCACTGGGCAGGGAGAGCAGCCAGGAAGATCTGTGCTGGCTGGCAGCTCAGGGAGCAGATGGTGTCATGGGCAAGGGAGCGCAGACACCTCCTGTGGAGGCCAGGAGCCAGAGCAATGGTGCAGCTCCCCACCAAAACCCACCAGCTCTGCTGGGATGGGGGACAGCTGGGTGAGCGGGTCCCCGTGCCCCAGCTCCCCCCACAAAACAAGGGTGTCCTCACTCCTGATGCAGTGAGCATCACATTGCCACATGCACACCCCTCTTGCAGTGGTCACTAGAAGCTGTTGGAGCCATGTCTGCACCTTGATCACTGTCAGAAGCAGCTCAGCAGTTTGCTTGCAAGCTCTACCCAGGAAAGTATATTTGGAAGGGCATTGGGTTATTGGCACAAACGTTGCCTCATAGCCATATAAGCCCAAGAACAGCTGCCAGCTGCACTTCCCTAATTACTTCTGTTCCCAAACCTTGGCAGAAACTTCTCTGTAGTCTCAGTCAGCAGTGCCCAGGTGCCTTCTCCCTCTGCCCCTGTGCTGGGCTGCTCCTGCCTTGCACCTTCCAATGCCCCGACCCCTGTGCGCGTTTGTATTCCACCTGAATCAGGGTCTGCAGCACATTTTGGGACCACACACAGGTCCCTGTAGGAAAGCCATGTTGGGGAGCAGATCTCCAGAAGGCCAGGTGAGAAATGTCCCCTAGCCACCAGCCTCTTGGGACAACAGTTGAGATAGAGGATTCTGGTTTCAGCGAGGCTATTAAATGCTTGTAACCACCATCCTCAGGATTCTGCGGCTGGAGCTTCACCTTATCCTGGTTTGGGCGACACCACACTCCCTGGAAAGAAACGCAGGAGGAGGTGGTGGGAAATAAATTGATGGAAAAACCAGCCTATGCCTCAGCCCTGCAAAATCAAATACCTCCTGAACCAAAGCGGTAACAGGGAGGTGATGTAACAAGCTGGCAGCCTCCAAAACCCTATCTCTTCTCTGCTCAGGTGTCATGGCAGAGGGCATGCATGTGGGAAGATTGCCATGGGCAAGAGAAGATGGTGACCAGATAAGCTCCTCACCCACTTCCATGCCACCAGCCTGCATCCCTACACAGCCGGCAAATGTTTTCGAGACCTCACTTCCCACTAATGAGATGCTTCCTAGGTTGTAATTTGGACAAGTTGGCTTCAGTTGAGAGAAAACCAGAAGGAAAATCCTCCCGGTCCTTCCGGCTTCTGTAATTGAATGCAAATTGCTCGGTAAATATCTGCAGCCAAAGACCCTGCAGCCACAGAGAGGAGCAGGGAGCGCCGCGCTTCAGCCAGGATAGTTTCTGCCACGGGGTGATTTTTCCGGCATGCACGCTTGGCTCTTCATGACAAAGGGAGAGAGCCGGGGGACACATCCCCAGCCAGCATCAGCTTTGCTTCACGGGCGTGATGACAGGGTGGACAGCACATTTGCGGGAGGCTGTGATACTCCTGCTGCCCGTGGTTGCCAGCCCTCCCTGCCTGCCGGCGCCATGCCTTGTGCAGGGAGACGCTGTGGTGAGGAAGGGCAGTGCCCCTGCAGAAGCGATGCTCCTCAGGATAGCAAATGAGCTGAGAGGAGCAGGGAGGGCAGCAGGGAAGAAAGACGGGAACAGAGATGCAGAAACAGCCTTATCTGTCATGATGAACCATTGGGAAAGGAGGGACATCTTGAACCCTAGAGCCACTTGGGATAAAGGAGCCATATCCAGGCTTAGGACACTGGCCTGCCCAGGGCCACAGCAGCTGCCAACAGTCCCTCACAGGGGGCACCTCACAGCAAGTGGAGGGTCATATCTGACCCTTCATCCAAGCCTCCAGGATGCCTTGTGCCCTGCTTCATGTCTGCAGAGCTCAGGACACTATCCTGCAGGCTCTACCTGCCCTTGGGGAGAGGGAATGACTCCAGAGCAGCACTGGTGCCCACCCCCCATGGGGAAACCCACATCAATCTGCACTGTTCCATCCAGGCCTTGGATTCAGGCCAGCCACCCTCCCATCCCACATCACTCAGCACATCCTGACAGTGGAAGAAGCATCTTCAACAGCCCAGTGTGACCCACTGGCACTGGCACAAATACTGTGTGCATGCAGAGCTGTGAACACCTCTTTGTGCAGACACAGACACATGCGATAAGATCCATGGACACACAAACATGCTCCCAGGGGGATATTTAATAAGGCTAGGGGAATGGCCCCAGATGCTCAAACTCACTAAGAGACAGATGCAAACATTGAAGGAGACACCCGGACCCCATGACATGTGCATACACACAGCCAGACACATCCGTACACAATACCTCATTAAACACAGGCACTGTATAGCCTCAGATTAGGTCTGGCTGGGCTGTGGGCACCCAGCCAGGCTGGGATCAGGGTTCACCTTCAGCTCTGACAAGTCCTGAAGTCTCACAAGCTGTTCTCATGGGATTCACATCACCCTGGACTGTCAGTGGGTACAGAGGAGCAGCCCTGAACTGAACAGGGATCAAAAATCCTAAGGCTCATCCAATCCTAAAAGCAGGTTTGGATCCACTGAACCTGTTGTGGCTGCTTTCTGTGGATGTCCCACACTGGAAGTCAACAGGACAAGGGGGAGGGAATGGCTTTAACCTGACAAAGGGGAGATTGAGATGAGCTCTTAGGCAGAAGCTCTTCCCTGTGAGGGTGCTGAGGCACTGGCACAGGGTGCCCAGAGAAGCTGTGGCTGCCCCATCCCTGGCAGTGTTCAAGGCCAGGCTGAATAGGGCTTGGAGCAACCTGGTGTAGTGGAAGGTGTTCCTGCCCATGGCAGGGACCTGGAACTGGATGGGCTTTAAGGCCCTTTCCAAACCAAACTATTCCATGATTCTATGATTCTAAAGATTGAACAGGGCTTTGAGCGACCTCTTCTAGCGAAGGATGACTAGCAAGGATAGACTAGGTGTGTGGACCATCCTCTGATGTGATGTGGGGATGGAGTTGACTTCACCCAGCAGGTCCCGCTGGTGGCGCCGCGCTGGGACTTGCTCGGTCAGTCCCAGGCCTCTGCTGCCATCTCCCCGCGCTGCGGGGAAGCACAGAGCGGCCCCGCTCCCGCTCCCGCGGCCCCGCGGGCGTGCCCGGGACCGGGAAGGGAGCTACAGGGCGGGTACAGCCTCCCGGAGAGGGCAGCCTCTGCTGTCGGCTCTTTATAAACGCGTAAGGTCAAGAAATACCCGACTCTCTGCTTTGTTGTTTCAAAGAGGCATGGAATGGTTTCGGTTGAAAGCGTCTCGGAAGGGATATCCAGGACGGAGCGGTGTCAGGGCCCTCGGCTTTTCCCACCCCACTCTTGCTGCCAGCGAGGAAAATTGCCCATCAGTAGCTAAAATGTTCCCCAAATCCTCCTGCTTTCAAAGGTCTCTCCTGCCCCTCACTTCCAGATCACTTCAAATCAGTGACATTGCCTGATGGGCTCCAGCAAGGTTTCCCGGTGAAACATGCCCCTGCTCCTCACGTGTCCCTCTTGCTTTCTCCCACTCCCAGCCCTGCTCTGGCAACATGCCCTAGACCCCTATGCCCAGCCCTTCTTCATAGTGCAATGAAGTGTCCAACCTCAAACTGGGAGAACTTCTGCACCACCCCTGCCCCTTGCCTTGGGCAGAATGCACTGGCTGTACATCCCACCCCCAAGGACTGATGGGTGCAGCAATGAGTGGCAGGTCCCCACAGAGGACAGGGCAGGGGACATCAGGCATGAGCAATGCACCCCATGGATGCAGCTCCCTGCGGCAGCCTCTGCCTGGAGTGCAGCTCTTGCAGTCAGCCCCACATGGCACACCACAGCTGTGTGAAAGCAGCCCAGCCAGCAGCTGGTAAGAAAGAGTTTAGGACAGGCCCTTCAGTGGTTTTTTGGGGATGGAGGCCAACAAGCCCAGCAGAACATTCCAGCATGGGTGCTGGGCATCCTCACGGATGGAAACAGGCCACCCTCCATGGACACAGGCCATCCTCAATGGACACAGGTGACCATCCCCACTTTCCTGCTGGGACAGGCAACTGACTTGAGCAAGCAATTCTTAGATGTACCACAGGCATGGAGCAGTGCTTCCATCTCCGCATTACTTCTGAGTGATGATGAAGCAATGCTCTATCAATCACCGATACTCTATCAGCTCTAAGCAATGTCTCTCCCTTCAGATGTCAGATGGACTCTGGCATACTCCATATGGGCATCCCAGAGAGAAGGGAGGCTAGAGCATCCCCAAAATCAAACCTTCCAATCCAGGCCTGGGAAAGAGAAACACTTCATATCTTCATTGTGTCACCAAGTCCTCAGCGGTACATAGCAACAGGGAAACACAATTGTTGGGACAAATGCAGCTGCCTCCCACATGAAGGAAGCAGAACTGGTCAGAGCTGGGAAGCTCAGGAGGGGGGAAGTAGAAAATTTTCATAAAATAGAGTTTTTGCTGTCAGCAGGGCTGAAATGCGCATAGCACAGACACACATACCCCCCTCCACCAAACAAACAAACAAAGCCCTAACACACACTGAGGTCCTCCAGCAATGCCTTCAAATGGTTTGTGGGAGGGCTGAGGGCCTCCCCGCAATTCCACTACCTCAACTGCCGCCCCGCTCCTGCACTGACAAAAGGCAGCATCACACATGCCTGAAGAAGATGGTCCCAGAGCCTGTTTGCTGTTCTTTTCTTTGTTTTACTTTAATGAGTTGCTAGCGAGGGATGACCTTTCCCTCTTCCTTCTCAACAAAGAAACAAATAAATTTCTCAAAATCACAGGGGAAAAGAAAACATGTCAGAAAGCACGACGGCTGCAGAGCTATCAAACGTGCCATTGACAAAGACCTAGGGAACTGGAGCGAGCTGTCATGGCTGAAAAGCTGCGATGACCAGGGGGCATCAGAAGGGCTTCAGGAGGAGGGGATGCTCCTGAGAGCATCTGGGGCTGCAGGTGCAAAGTGCGCTGGGATCTCAGACTTTCACCAAGACCTGCACAAAGCCCATCCCGAAGAGATCGTCTAGGAGCTCTTTGCCTAGCAGCAAGTGGACTCAAGCCTGTCCTGAAGAGCTGGAACCACAGGAAGGAGCAGGGCTTGCCCATATTCACACACCAGAGCTGAAGCTCATGGCCTCCAAGACCACCACTCAGGTCCCATGTCCTCATCACCCCAACACCTCCCTTGGACAGCAAAGGGCTTGTTCCTCATTGCCCCCAGCAGAGGGAAGCTCCAGCAGCACAGCCAGGTCCCTGCCCGCCCCTGTGCCAGGGATATGGCAAAATCATTAAGTGTTGAAGTCAGCACAGCCCTAAATGTGCACTTCAGCTGGAGTTCTCCTGCTTAACTTCTCTGCAGTTAACGGAGGAAAGCAGAAGACTCCTGAAGAGTGCCTGAACCCAAGACCAAACACATAGACCTCTGAAGGTGCCTTCTCCACTACAGAGGAGATGCTGCTCCTCATTTTGGCACAGTGTGCACCACTATTTCAGCTCTGGGACAACAGCTCTGAAGCACAAAGTCTTCTGCTGACCCAGAGAGACTAATGCAAGCCTGTGTCAATTTGAGCTTCAGGAGAGACAGTCCGAGTCATGCACTCACCCAGGACACCTTCACTGCACAGCACTCATGAGCTTTAGAGAAGGGGAAGGTTTTACCCTGGCACTTCCCACCCTTCATCCTTTGGCAAATCACATTGTGTATCGGCAGCTTCCCCCAGATCCCTGCCAACATCCAAACATCAGCAGCTCCTTAGCATTCCCTTTCCTTATTCCTCTGGTGTTGCTGGAGTTAACCCTCCCACTTCCCTGCTGTGGCTTTGAATCCACCAGCCAACATCTGGCCTGGCTGTGCTGCTTTCCAGCTCTGCAGGCTTTAGTAGACCCGCAGCCACACCAGTGTCCGCTCCTGCCTTTTCCTCACACGGCGCTGTCCCTTTTGTATGATAAGCTGGTTTTCCACAGATTTGGGAGCTCTTGCAGAATGTTTAAGCTGCTGCTGCTCCTCAGCATGGAGAAGCAAAACTTCCATCAAAACCTTGTGAAAACAGTCAGAGGACCTTCTGCCTGTCTTCTGTACTTCTGCTTTCAGCAGTCTGTTCTTCCTCCCATCTTGCTGGGAGAATTGCTTCCACTCATCTTGCTAAGAGGATTGCTTCTACCCATCTCATGCAGGCTAGACATGTCCCTGCCATACTGAGCATAGAATGAGACTGGCTTGGGCTGGAAGAGACCTTAAAGCTCATCCAGTTCCAACCCCCTGCCACAAGCAGGGACACCTTCCACTAGACCAGGTTGCTC
>WYDI02022556.1:25534-48501 GCA_009867235.2 Psittacus erithacus | reverse complement strand
AGCTGCTGTGCTTGCCGGCTCTCTCACCACCAGCTTCTCTTTTTCTGAGTCCAGATCTTCCTCCTCTGCCTTGCTGGAAAGCTCTGCGTCGTCTCCTGCATCCTCCTGGGGCTCGGCGGCGGGACTGCGCTCGGCAGCGGGGCTCGGCTCCTCCACCGCCTTCTCGCGCTCCTCGGTAGCCGCTTCCTTCTCCCCTCCCCGTTCGGCCGGTGCCGAAAGGGCCACGCAAACCGGCGATTCCAGCCGTTCCCTCACCGGCTCCTTCCCCTCCTCGACCGCTCCGACCTCCTCCACCGGCCGCGGCCCACCCTCGGCCGCGCCGCCGCCATCTCGGCGCCGGGGGCTGCTCTCTCGGGCCGGCTCGGCCGCTGGCGGCTTTTTCTCCTTCTTAGTATCTGGTGCAGTGCTGTGTTCTTGACTTTCAGCCTGAGAACAGTGCTGATAACACCGTTGTTTTTATTTTCTGCTCAGTAATGTTTAGTCTGACCAAGGACTTTCTGTGCCTCATTCTCTGTCAGTGAGGAGGGGAAGCTGGTGGGAAGCAGAAACAGGACACCTGACCCAAACTAACCAAAGAGGTATTCCATACCACAGGACATCATGCCCACTATATAAACTGGGGGCAGTTACATCGAAGGGTTAGATCACTGCTCAGTTGGGCTAGGTGTCGGTTGGCGAGTGATAAGCGGTTGTATTCTCTTCCCTTATTTCCCTTATTATTATTGGTGGTAGTAGCAGCGGTTTGTGTTATACCTTAGTTACTGGACTGTTCTTATCTCAACCCATGGGAGTTACATTCTTTCAATTCTCCTCCCCATCCTTCAGGGAGTGGGGGGGAGGAAGGGAGTAAGTGAGCTAATTGCTGCTTGGTTCTGAGTTACCAGCTGGGCTTAAACCATGACAGCCTACTAGTTTCTCACTTCTCAAGTAGATTCACTAGTTCCTTCCCAGACACACAGGGTATCTTTGTCCTAGGATCTACATTGAGCAGTCTATGTCAGAATGATCCTGTGACAAGTCTAGACTTCCAACAAAATTCCAGCTTGCTCTGTACCCTAAATTACATCCATGTACACTCAGGTTGTGCCTAAGAACATGAAACGAATATCTGAAGTCATGCTAAAAAAGGAAACCTGGCAGGTAGCATCATAGCTGCATTGCTATTTCAGGCAGTCCAAACTCAAAAATCTACAACTATTTTTAAAAACTAAGACCATAACAGCAGCATATAAGACAAAGTGTTGATCTCACTGCAGGCCCATTCCCGATTATCTTTGAAAGATTATAGTGACTGAGAAAGGTTCCTCAAGGCTAGAAGAGAACAAATGCCAGTGTTCCCTTCAAGAAGGGCAAGAAGGAAGATCTAGGGAACTGCAGGCTGGTCAACTTCATCTGTATTCCTGGGAAGGTGATGAAGAAAATTCTTCTGTAAACCATTTCCAAACATGTTCAGGAGAAAAAGGTGACTGGGAGTAGGCAGCATGGACTTATCAAAGGGAAATGACATCTGGCCAATCTGATAGCCTTTGTAATACAGTGACTGCTTTGATGGAAGAGAGGAAAGCGGCAGAGACAGTTTACCTCTACTTCAGTAAGATTTTTGATGCTGTTTTTCGTAACATCCTTGTAGACCAGCTGACGATGTAGAGTTTAGGTAATTGGGCAGTGAGATGAGTTACCAATATTGTTTAACCGCTTCATTAATGACATGGACACTGGGACAAATTGCATCCTCAGCGAGTTCCCAGATGATACGAAACTGGGGAGAACAGCTGATACAAAACTGGGGAGAACAGCTGATACACCAGAGTGTTGTGCTGCCATCCAGAGGGACCTCAAAAGTCTGGAGAATTGGTCTGAGATGAATCTCATAAAGTTCAACAAAGGTAAGTACAAGGTCCGACAGCTGGGGAGGAGTCACTGCAAGCACTGGTGCATGCCAGAGGCCAGTCAACTGTAAAGCAGCTTTACAGAAAAGCACCTTTGGGGCCTAATGGGCAACAAGCTGACCATGAGATAACAATGCACCCTCAGGACAAAGAAGGCTAACAGCATCCTGCATTAGGACTGTTGAGGACACAACTGGAATGCTGCGTCTAGTTTTGGGATACCCAGTACAGGAAAGATACGGACTTACTGAAATGAGTTTAGCAGAGGGCCACAAAGATTATTGAAGGGACTGAAGCATTTTTCATATGAAGAAAGGCTGAAACAGCCTTTCAGCAGCACCCACTGGCAGGACAAATAGCAATGGGCACAAATAAATCACATGAAATTACATTTGAACACAAGAAAACACTGGGTTTGGTTTTGTGGGTTTTTTTGAGGGTGGTAAAATACTGAAGTAGGTTGCCTAGACAGTTTGTGAAGGATCTACCTGTGGAAATATTGAAAACCTCACTGGACATGCAACCTGCTATAGCTGATCTTGCTTGAGCAAGGGAATTTGACTAGATGATCTCAAGTCCCTTCTGGATTTAATAATTCTGTGATTCTGTAATTCCTCAATCCACCTTCACAACCTGCTTTGCATCAACTACCACAGCAAAGCTTTCCAAGCTCATAAGGTGTTGTATTTAAGATATTTCTGCAACAATTCAGCTTCCTGTATATAATACTTTGGTTTGTAATCCATTATCAAAATACATATTCAGTGCAAAGAATAGACACCCTCTAGGTATGGACAAAGACTATGTAATGAAACTGCTGTTTGTAAGAATTCTGCTTTGCTTCTTCAGAAAGTTGAAAACCAAATGAGGAAATGTAGAGATGGAAGAGAGAAAGAACAGTCTTGTACATAGCCATTTAATGGTGCTATGTAGAAATAGACTGTCCTTCTTTATGACACTGACACCTGTGTTTCTGGGAAGATCATGTTGATCAAACTTCTTATGGGTCATCAGACTATCCATCCTTCACTTCCTGAGAGTTTTAGGATTTGATTTGTAAAAAGTCTGGGCAGTAAGGAGTAAATATGATCAGAGCTTTTCATTGAATAGATAAAATACTATATAATGCCCCATGGTATAAATGTTCATGCCACAATAGGAACTCTAAATTAATAGGTGCATCTTACCTTCTCTGCTTTCCTGCATAAAAGAAAATAACATTTTATTTTCCAAGAGTACTGTAAAAAACAAGTGTTTTGTTTGTGCCACAGTGTAATATCAGTGATAAATACTGTAGAAATCTACAAACAAATTAGTTCTGCCTTCAAGGCAGAGTTTGAATAATAGTCAGTAAACAAGGCATATGGCCATGCACTGAATAATGAAGATAAAGGTGTTGTGTAGGAACAGTACAGCGTATGAAAGGTACCCTGAATGAAGCAAGGATACTCAGAAAATGGTACGAAAGTGCAACCTAATTACACAACATATATGTTCAATGGAGACAATTAGGACAAGAGCAGCACTATGTCTGGTAACTTCTGACTTAAGAGTGTATGCTTTTGCACTATAGCATTCTTAGGGTAAATTTGTGAATGTTACATATGTCGAGTTTAAATGTTGCAGAATTTTGAATACTACTTGCTTTTGTGCCCAGCATTAAAATTGCAATGTATCTGGCAATATACATTTGCTCTGTGGACTGCTCTCACATACTGCTGCTTACCTTCAAACTAAAGCTTGTAATAATGCAGCCCTCAGTAGAGAGGTATTAACTCGCTCCCTCATGTCCTGCCTTTGAGGACATAGGTGGGCATAATCATGCACACATGTATGCTGACCCACTGATCCTTTTTTAAGAACTGTTGAGCACTAAAAGAAGTTAAAATTGAAAGACAACAGGTACAGGATTGGATCCACAGCAGTCTTTGTCTACTTGCAAAATGGCAGTAGTTAGGTAGTCATCATTTCTTCATGTGTAGCCACACTGAGCTGAAATCACTGTAAAAGCTAAGATCAGTTTAAACTCTGGCAGCAGAGTGACTTTTTTCTATTGCTTACAGCCCTCACATTATATTGAAAAGAACCAGATCTAAGCAGTGTGCCAAAATGAATAAAGGCAGTTCAAATGGCAAAAAGCGAATCTGCAGTTACAGCCAATTATTTCAGCATGCTCTCTCAGTGGCAATTAAAACACAGCTCTCAGGAGCCTGGTGTCAAAACTGGCAGTGGCATCCTGGTTCGCATACACATTCTTTAATCTTTATAATATACCTCTTTCCCATTAGTGCTTTATTACAGATTTTTAGGTTTTCATTTGGGAAATACATTGTTCATTTATTTAACAATTTCTCTATTGAATCATACTTCTCACTAGTACATCCATGAGAACATGAAAGAAGCTATACTGGATCAGAAAAAGATCTATATAGCAGATCTTTTGTCTCCATCAAAACTACATGGCAAGCACAAAATAATCCATCTCTAGAAGACTCTTGTACACACCATCACTTCTGAGCTCCCCAGAGTCATGGAAGGTTTGGGGATGGCGGAACGGAGCGGGTGTTGTAGGCAGGTGTAATAGTCCATGATATAATTTCGCTCTATAAATTTGACCTCATCTGGTAAGCCTGACCTCAGAGCTGACCCTACTTTGGGTAGCAGTTTGCAGCTACAGACCTCCTGAGGTGCCTTCAAGCCTGAACAGCCCTATCAGTCTGTGAACTTGCAGCAAGACATTTCACAGATTAATAACACCTAGTGAAGACGCAGACTTCTTTTATTTTGAACCTGCCAACTCCTAGCTTTACTTACTGTATTAGAGGAAAGGGTGAATAATCATTTGCTGTTCAATTTCTGCATGTCTTATTTATTTTATAGGTGTCTGTCATTATCTGTTCAGTCATTTCTTTTTCAGGATGAATAATCTACTCTGCAAAATCATTCTTCATTGAAACCTTTCTACAGGTGCAATTGTCCTTTTCCAATTTTACAACATACTTTTCTGAGATGGAATGGGAAATATACCTTCTGGGAGTATTCAAAATGTCACTGCACCTTAGATTTATTAAGAGTCAGAGTGATGCTTCCTGTATTGCTATCTCGGTAAGTAAGCATTTCCTCTTGCTGATTTTTACTCGCCTTTTAGTCACTCAGTATTGTGATGGTCTTCTGCAATATTTCACAGTTAGTCCTTGTCTTTGCTACCCTGAAAAATTTGGTATCAAATGGGAACATCATTATTTTACTCCCTTTTTCTCACCCTGATCATGTTTTTTAACATATGACACCTATCTGTTTCCACTACAATCCCTGTGAGTCTCCTCTGATCATATCCATGCTATCTGCAGCTTGGCCATTCTTTTCTGCTGTCTGTATCCTCTCTTCACAACTTCTTAACCCGTGTGAATATTCCTTTTCTTATCCCATAGCAGTTTATTTTCTTTAAAAGCATTTGAAGAGTGAGCACTATATCAGCAGAATCTTATCTATGTGCTTTAATTTTATAATTGGAGGGGAAAAAACAAACAACCAAAAGTATAGTGCTTTTTAAAGTTGGAGACACTTAAGGCTGGATTTGTTTCGGGTTTGGCTGGCTAGAAATAGTTGAAGAACACAACTGATAACTACAAATGCCAGGATTTTTATTTATTCTAATTCAGTATTTCCTAAAGCTCATACTAAATATGTCTCCTACATCACTAACATGGGATTACCTTTCTGATATTTGGGACTACAACTGCACATATTTTATACAGGGAAATAACTATTAATTGTCATGGTCAAAACTTCAATGATTGTCTCTCTCGCTATCTACTGGGAATAACTGAAACTTGAAATTCTGCTAACTTAATGATGCACTGGTGTAGTATTTGGTTACCTCAGGCTTGTGTGCAATTGATACATTGTTTTCCATTAAAATGAGAAATAGATCTCTGTAATAATAACTTAAGGAACAGTATACTTATTTTTTAATGAATCATATGAACCTTTAGGAGATTCTTCCTTTTATTTTATTTCAGCTCTCAAGATGCCTTGTGCTTCATCAGGACATTAAAACCACTTGAGCTGCATAATTTAGTTGCTTCTATTTCAGCCTTCATAGACTGCATGTTTCTTTCAAAGATATCACATTATTTGCACTGTGCTGTGATTGTCTTAGTATTTGATCAAACACTTCTTAAAATTTGGAACTAAACAAGCTGTTTAAATCTTTTCTACTTAATTTATTAATTTTTCAGGAATAAGATGGAATAACTTTTTTACAGACACATTAGGTATTTACAGTTGCTTGATTGTGATTTTTTGAGTATATACTGTAAAATTGCAATTTAAAGTTAGTTTTTATGAAGTTGTGAATGGTGTGCTTAATACATGGAGATCAAGGTATGTGCAAGGAGGAAGATTACAAATCGTGTCTCAACAGATATATATTTGGTTTACATAGCAAGGTACGGGCAGTGGGGGCTGCAGGGCAGGCTCTGTGAGGCCAGGTCTGCCCTGTGCTGGGCATACTCAGATCCAGCCAGCTTCAGGGACCCACCACAGGCCACAGCTGAGCCCTTCAGCAAAGATGGTGGCACCTTGTGGAAAGGGTACTAAAAAAAAGAGTAAAAAACACTGTGCAGAAGCTGTGAGAGAGAAGAGTGAGAAAAACTGTGAGGAAAACAGCCCTGCAGACACCCAGGTAAGAGAAGAAGGGGGACAAAGTGCTCCAGGCACTGGAAGAGATTCCCCTTCAACCCATGGAGGAGACGGTGTAGCAGGCTATCCCCCTTCATCCAATGGAGGACAACAGCAAAGCAGATGTCCGTGCTGAGGCCTGTGAAAGAACCCATGACACACAGCGGGCATGCCCTTGAAGGAAGCTGCAGCTGATGGAAATCCCACACAGGAGCAGGCTCCTTGCAGCACCTGTAGCTGTAGAGAGGAGCCCACACAGGAGCTGTAGTCTGCAGAGCATCCATGCTGGATCAGTTTGTTCTGATGGACTCTGCCCCATGGAGACGATCCATTCTGGAGCAGTTCTGAGGGAATTACATCTCATGGAAAGGACTCAACCTGAAGCAGTTCATGAATGACTATCTTGGAGTAAGGAAATGACTGTATAGCTGTCTGTATGAATGAATGTATAGCTGGAGTAAGGAAATGACATTAGGAGGAAGCTGTTGTGGACTGAGCAAGACCCTAATTCCTCATCACCCTCCACCACTTAGGGCAGGGAAAAGATAGAAGGTCAGGAACGAAGGAGTGAAGTTGAGCCTGGGCAGAAGTTGAGTTAGGGGAAATATATTTCAGGTTTTGTCTTTGTTTCTCACAGTCAGAATTATTTTAATTAGGCATAAATTAAATTAATTTTTCACAAGTTGAGAAAAAATTCTTAATTGATAAAAAAAAAAAAATATGTTCTTGTTGAAGCGAAGGAGTTCCTCTGCCTCTCAGTGATGTACTCACTGCTGCTGACTGGTACTGGCATAAAAGCAAGTTACACCCTGCAGCTGACACCTGGGCCACAGCATGTTACCACTGGAGCTCTGTCTGAGTATCCTCTGGTTCAGGAAAGCTCCTTGTGCACTGCACTAGAGTGCTCCCCTGAGGTTTGTGCCAGCACCAGAGCTGCTCACATAGGTGACTAGTTTTGGCTACACCATATTGAAAAAACAGACTGAAATTTACTGCAAGGAAATAGATAATCTGCTATTGAAGCTTGGCTAACCAGCAGTAACTCACTGACCATGACAGCTTTGTTCTGCTCACATGCTGAATCACTAGCTCCCTGTTTAGCAAAGGCAGTCAGAGAATTCTAGTCTAAATATTTACTCCAATGTAAATGTCTTGTAAATAAAAATTACATTTATTCTAACTTATTCGATTATGCTCTTTTGGGGCTGTGTCAGAAAATGCTGCTGTATCTATGGGCTACAAAAATTGATGCTAAACTCAGACTAAAGTCTGAGTTCATTATTATAGAATGAAGTTACTCACCTGCTGGCAGTAAAAAAAAATTGATGACTGCATAACAAAAATGGCAGCTGGAACCATAATTGTGATGGGAATCGTGCACTTCTTAAGTACTTAAGAAGCGTATCGAATATGATTGCATTTCAGTCGTCACTATCTTCTTTGTTTTCAGCCACTTCTTTCTATTTCTCATTTATTTCCCATTTATTTCCAAATTTAGAAGCCCACCACATGAGCTGATTGCAACAAACATAATTAACACCACTTCACAATTGCTTCTGATTATGCTTAGTCAGACCTGTTTTTGCAAACAGAACTGAGTCGGAGGGTAAATGATGGCACATAGGGAACCTGTTGTCATCTTGCTGAATGTTGATTATACTTGACCTCAACAAAAGATACCAGTCACAAGGGATAAGCTATTACAGATAGATACTATAAGATGTTCTGTAAGTAGTCTTGAAAGAAGTCACTATTGTCTGGCTTAGTTGCCTGTGATTCACCACCCTTACACTGCCATACACAGACTTAAAACCCTTAGGTGATTTGTGATTTCTGTACCAAGAAAATACTGCCACAAACCTATGTCTTAAGAACTAATGAGCATCTGTGTCTCTCACTGATGACAGGATACTGTAAGAAAAGGAAACTGAAAATTGGTATGATTATTCCTCTGTTAGCATAGATCAGCAGAAGCATTACATTTAAAATGCAGTGCAGCTTTACACAGATCAGCATGGCAATGCTCGAGTCAGAAATGAGTAACTAACTCTAGTATCTACCTGTAGGACATTTTTGTGATAGCAGATTAGACAAAATACAAACACAGTGCATAGACTGAATCTATTCTAGGTGTAGCCAAGCATGAATTAAGAGCACATACTAGCCAGAACAAACAGTGGCGGACAAAATTCTGCCTGGCATTATTTGTAGAGGCCTGGAACATAGGCAAATCCAAAATTGATTGCCTGTTTCTTTCCAGAAGGGTGGAAACAGATCATCCTCTGGTATCTAATAATAATCTAGCCATCACTCAGCTTTGTGTCATCTTTGGGGAACTAACCCAAGGAAACAGTATATTGCTGCCACCCAGCTAAATATAAATCCAGTCGTATGTTTTTAAGTAATACTTGGACTCAGTGCTTGGCCCTTTAGATTCTTTGAAACATGATTTCTGTTCATGGAATGAGTTGTCTGCTCTTTTCATCAGTGTTGTGAATTGCGTATATACATCTAGGAATTGTGATTACATGCACATTTTTAGTGAATCATACTCACAGTAATTGACCTAAAAATGTGGATATCAAGCTTCATCAAGAGCAGGATGAGCTTCTATTTTACAGACTTGGTCTAACGTTTACTCTGTATGAACTACACGCTCACATGTAATCATTCATTTATTCATGAATAATCAGTAGATAAGACCCTCAGCCTGTGCCTCGATTAAAATAAATAAGTGACCACATAAAGTGTGTCCTAGAAAACTGAAGACAAATTACTGTTCTTCAGAAAGAAACTTTGGAGGGCAGTGGAGATTGCAAAGTTGTACTATTGTGTTTAGGGGATATACTTGTACTAGGCCCCTGAAACTCTGCATACTTTCAGAAATGGATTTAATAGAATCTTTCATTGTTCTGATTTATTAGTGAGCTGACACTGCAAAATGGTATCTATCTCCTCTATTATTTGTGTTCAACTTGGCCAGAATCCCATTGTGCAATTACACAGGGAGAGAAAGCATTCCTTTCTCATTCCCCACTGATGTTCTGCCTCCTCCAAGTATTAGCTTTGAATGTGTGTGGTTAAAACAGCCTAGTCAGGTATGCAAGTTGATTGACTGGATGAATCTCAATTAGAAAGAGAAGACATAAAAAAAATAGGATAAGAACAGAGAAAAGGACAGAATGCTATAGTGTGTGGAGATAAATATATATAAAAATACTATATGTCTATTAAGTTCTCTCTGATGATGGCTACAATGAGCTGCAACAGCCAATCTCACAAACATCCTTTGTACCTGCAGCACTCTTTCAGAAATGTGCTTTTTTATTTAGACTTTGAAAGATGATATGTAAAGATAACAATTGAAGCAACAGAAATTGAGGTCAGATTGCAAACCATGAAGCCATGTTTTGCTTGGTTTCTTTCTGCAGCATATGTTCATAAGCTAACAAATAAAAAATACTTAAAATTCTACTTACTGTGAAATTTATGGTTTTCACAATGATCTATAAAAGGTGTGATTATTTAAGCTGCTTTATTAAGTGGGAAATACCACCTTAATAAGTATTATGTATCAAAGTCTGCCTTCTACTGAGGTAAGAAGGGTTCGGTGGAATATTTCAGGCTGTTTTGAACGCATGGATTGTAAAGACTGCTCCTAGAGAAAGTTCTGCGCTGCATGACACACTATACACTTTTTTTTTGCTTATTTTTCCATAAGCCCTATAAAAATTAAACCTATTGTCCTCCTGGTAAGATAAAGGGCAGCAAAGCAAAAGAGGAGTGGAAATTCCTCTCTGTGGCTGAGGACACATCGAAGTACCTCTCTTGGCCATAGTAAAAGCAGTTGTATGCTACCTCTGAACAGACAAGTTACAGTATTTGTGGCAGCGCTGACACAGCTGGTGACAGCGAAGGAATATGGCATAGTGAGAGAGAGTACCATGAATGCTCAGGATGGGGTTCCCAGGCAGCCATGTCTTTGGATGATCTGGGATCTGGTGTTTCAGCGCAGAGCTGCAATTAGTGCGAGAAAAAGGAGCCTGTCTGAGAGCTGTCCAGAGCTCCCAAGCTCCCAGGTGGCATCAGAACAACTGGGACTTCATAAAGGAAAGTAAGTGTATTTTTAAAGTGAGAAAAATTCAAGTAGGAAAAAAGAATCCATTTGTGAATCTTGCTATCCACTGAATCATGCATCCACCTGAGCTGAGCCATTTCCCTGCTCTGATGTCTTTATATATTCATTTTTTCTAACTATAAAATATTTTCTTTGTAGCCACACACAGATAAAAAAATGCTTCTGCGAAGAAAGTCACTTCTATTATTTAAAAGCCTTGCTGCACTCTTTCATCATTAGATGTTGTAATCCTTTTTTCTGCTTCACAGTGGGTTGATATGGAAATGGAATTAGGAACAGTATTAGAATGTAGACTGAAAAAGTTAGCCTTTGTTTCCCATGTCAGCTGTTGTCTTACCTTAAAATCTTAGGCAACTCATTTAACTTCATCATGGTCCAGTCCTCCAGAGATATATTTGTGATACTACACAGATCAAATTGATTTGAAATTGAGCTAATTACAACTTGTCTTTCCTAATTTTCTAAAAACATCGGATATGTTTCTGAACCAAACCATTACTATTCCCCCCCATCAAAATATGACATACTTCAGTATAGCATTCAAACTCTTCCTGAAAATCACAGACCTGAATTCTGAATTCACAGATTCTGAATCTGTTATTTTAAGCTTTAGTCACATGCTTTTTGTTCACTAACTCCTTTCTGTTTAGTTTTTGTTGCTATTAAACTGTAAATTATTTGGAAGGTAAGTATGCACAGTAAAAATACTAATCCAGATTTTCACATGCAATTATACGCATTCATAAACCTGGTTAGTTCTCAAGTAGGTGGAGATAGAATGTATAATGTTCATTACAATGTCTTGAGACCAATTTTGAAATGTCCATTTGAGGATACGGTTTATCTGTGTATTTATTTCCAAGAAACAGTAATATTAAAGACGTGCAAGATTTGTAGCAGGTGGATTACGTTTGTGGAGATACATTAGTGAGATCGGGACTTGAAAAGTCATCTAACAGCTTAGTAAAACTGTACAAGTTACAAGTAATATTCTGCCTGTAAACATTTCTTGAGAGAAGACAAGTTCTACAGAATATATTTTTCCTGTAATTAAGTTAAAAAAAAAAAAATCCATAAAAGCAGAATGCTTTTCTCCAAATGGAATAATTCAGAATCTTCCATGAGATTATTCTGCTTCTTAAGGATAGGGAAACATGTACCATTTAAGCAGAATAAAATGACATGCACATATGGTTAAGTGAATTTATCTAGCCATAACAGTGTAGCCTTATATTGTAAAAGTAAATGTGCACATTTAGACCAGCAAGATATCTCTTTTTAGTGCAAGGGGAGTATTTCAAAAGGGATTCTATTCCCCATTTAAGTCTGCTGTACAGAAGGCAGCCACCACTCTTCAAATCCAATAATGGCATTGTAATCACTCATGCTACCCTGCTGGAGAGTGATCCAGACGGTTTTAGTACTTATGTTGATTGTATTCATGCCTTTTATCTCCTTCTGCTGGTAAGGCACCATTTAAGGCAGAATTATCTCAAGATTATGCCTTTCACATCTGCATTATCTAATATGTAAGTTTGAGTCTGAAACCTGAAAATTCTCCTTTGACAACTGGAACAAAATAACCTAAGGATTTCAGACAGCAGAAAAAAAAAAATAATTGAATAGATATTTTCTAAATTTTCCCAAGATAATAGAGCAGGATAATTCAATTTACAAAAGATACAAGTAACAGTTAGTTCTGCTTTATGTAACTAACAGATTCCGTCATCACTGGATCTCCACTAACCTATATTTGGTGAAAATGCAACCTCATTTTTTTGATATTATGTTATATTTGTAAAGCTTCTTTTCAGGTTTCATTGAAAAACTTTATAATCAGCAAGCAAGTCTGGTTTTCAATGATGGCCTTGATTTTCCATATGTTTTCACGGAGAAGCAGAATTTGCTCACATTTTTATATTTGGTTGTTGTCATTTTATGTGGCTTTGGGGGGAAAGGGGTCAAGTGTGCATATGAATAATATTAACATATATACTCTGAAAGACATTTAATACTTAAACCAAATCTTTCCCAAACAATCTACTCAGAGCAATAGTTACTTTTTTTCTAAAAACAAAAAAACAAAGCAAAAAAAGTAATTTGCATTTAAATATGATGGAGAAATATTCATTCAAAGAAAAGAACTCTGAATCTGAATGTGAACAGTTTGATGTCCTGCAAAACTTCAGGATGTGTTGGTTTAGACAGTAGTAAGATAAGTTCTTTGGGTATAAGGGGCAAGATGAAAGCAATGTTTAAAGGCATAGGGTAGAAATAAAACATAGTGTAAAAGGGTCCTGAAAGGAATCAAAGGGAAACACCATCCAAAAGAAAAGGATGTGGGAGTCTTAACTGTTTTTAATTAATAATATTTGCAAGCTGATGCTGAGTTGTTTCCCATTCCCTCACCACTCTGTTAATATTGTACAGAATATCCCTCTCTCACTCAGTAACTGCCAGAATTGTTGCATTTTTCTACCATGAGGTTTTACCACTTTATTTATTCTGAATTATTTTTAAGCATAGCACTTAAAAATTACACAAAGGAAGTATAAATTAAAACCCATTTCTTTAAATTTTCAGTTTATGTAGTCATATTAATATGATTATTGAGTCATAGTTGTGTTTCACTCTACAGTGAGTTTACAAGGAAAAACTTGTAATTTATAAAAGCCTTAATAGAGATAAAAATCTAGATATTTATTTTATATGCTCATTTTCTCTGGGAAAAAGTAATTTGTGATGCAAAGATAAGAACAAGGGAAAGACAGGGTTTTCTGCAGGTCATGTTAATAAATTTTAATTGTCTTATTTATGATATTCTAAGATTTTTAAATGAAGATTGAATATATGAGCTATGATCATGTCACTTCCATGATTCTTATCTCACTCAGCTTTCATTAACTTTCTGAGGGGAGGTGAGTTGATTCACTATTCTCATTGGTAAACCCTTTGTGGAATGACATTATATTATTTACTTTTTAGTGTGAAACATATAACCTTGATGTGATTGAAGATGCAACCCCAAACACTTATAGAAAAACACAGGATTTATATAGTTACATAAAATAAACTAGTATTCAGAACAGTAGATTTCATTGTGAAATAGTTTACAACTATGCTATTTACACTGCCTTTTATTCTCATTTATTTTCATTGCTGTCAGTGAGTTTTTTCCATTGATACTATTCACCTAATTCATGGAGCTACTGCAGAGGTTGTGCTTAAGAGTTGCAAACATAAAGTACTGCATAATGGTATTTATATTTTTATGTCTGTTGTCAAGCTCTAAACACACAAATGGATCCAGTAAGCTCTACTGGACAGCTTTGGTGTCTGTCCAATATGTTTTAATGCTATATTAAAAATCTAATGGCAGAGTTCTTCAGTTGTTTTTCTCCTACATGTCTCATCTGGGTTGAATAACAACAATATATTTTCATCATATTTTCACATGATCCTGCCTACTTCAGAGCTAAGACCCAGATCTGTTATTCTTAAACATTTTGATAACATTTTCTGGCGGTCTTTTAGCAAATATTTACATCTACTGCCTTTGAAACACATTCCACAGCTGCCAGCTCCTATATATGATAAATGGATATTGCGATGTTAAGCACTTACTTAAAAGCTTTAGGTGGAGGGGCCGATATACTTGGCTTTCATTAACTGCAGCATTACCAGACTGCCTAGTTTAAAATGTCCAGCTACAGTTACTGTGATTTCAGAGGGAGTGAAAGTGAACTTTCAAATGTGACCAACAAAAAGATGAAATTACCATCATTGTAAAAATTTCAGTGATTACAGCTATGTTGTTATTAGTGGTGAGAAGAAATGAGAAGAAGAAAAATGGAGAAGTGGAACAGAAGAATGACTTGGAGTAAAAATCACAGTAGCTCACACAAATCTAGACCATAAAACAATTTGTGACTTAGCCAGGTGTGAAAAATTGGAATTTCTTTTGATGTTGCATCAATATTTGTTGAGTAGGAAGTCAAAACGAACAATCTCCATGTGTTCTATTTCTTTCTTTGCATTTGTTCCTTGGTTTTGTGTTGGTTTTTTGGTTTGTTTTGTTGTGAGTTTTTTTTTCCTCCTGTTTGTTTTTTGAAATCCAAACCCCTTTAACTAAATTAGCATCAAAAGCTAATCATCACCATATTGACAATACGCATAAAAAAATATATGATGTAGAAAATATGATTAATTTCCTCTCCGTTCTCCCAACAACTCTTTATCTGAAAGGTTTAGAAGTTTTTTTCCTGGCTCCATGGCTCTGAATATAAGATTTTAATAGTAAAATAAGGAAGCTGAATAACTGCGTCTGTATAGGAACTGAATTTATTTGATTTCTCACTTCTTCCCCAGTGTGCAGAGGAAGTCTAATAAGCAAAGACTATAAAGCATAATTGCGTTTCTGAAAAAAGTATTTCTCATGACTAGGCATACTATGAGGTTCATAGATATGTCACAGGTCTTTTGGAGCCAAATATCATTTTTGTCATCATTGGGTTTTAAGATACAGTGATTACAAGGACTGTAAGATTCTCATCTCAGGTTTTTCCACGTATATGCCCTACTTTTCACCTAAGAATTTGGTTGTTGCTGGGATATGTACACGATATTCCAGGTCATATAACTGTTACAGTAAGTTGTTTGGACATAGCAGAATGAGCAATTTTAAACAATTAGGACTTTTTTTCACAGGTTTGGCTGCAGCCAATGACTCAACAAAAGAAAAATTCAGTTTATATCCAGGGAATTATTACTGAATGTATGCTGCAATTTGAAAAGCAGAGGCAACATCTAAATGTGTATAACTTTCCTAAATGAGTCTATGCATTTAATTTTATTTTTTAAAATCCTAATTAATAGTATATATTTATATATTTATAAACATATTTTTATTTAGGAAATTTTATAGAGCGATTACTTTAAAATTATATTTGCATGGTATTATATAATTATGCACTATTGTAAAAATCTTTTCCCAGGCTATGGCCTGACAAATAAAATAGATGTTGTCCTTTCCTAAATAAACTCAAAAATTTTCTGACTTCAACTGAATGGAAAGGGATTTTTCTAAATCCATGACATTTCAAGATTAAATGGAAAAGAAAGAGAAACATTACTAACTTGACTGAAATAAAAGAAATCAATTCATATATAAAAACATAAAAACATACAGAATTTTGTGATAGGACCACACAATGGATTTTAGTCCCTATTTTTTTTTCTCTCCCAAACCCAGCAACTTAATTAACCAGAGGTATAAGGTGCTCAATTAGTTGGTTTGGAGAGGTCCATTCTTATTTATGAGGTATTCTACACAGAGCCATTACATACCAATTAAAGTTTTGCTGACATTAGAATACAATATTTACAATGAATAAATCTGTTTTGACATGAAATCCTGATTGAAAAATTCCTGATTTATGCCAATTGATGCTACTTAGTGTCATACAAGGTGACCAAAGCTGTCAAGCACTGCTTCCAAAAGGAAAAAGTCTTATACAATAGACCACATAGATCTGGAAGTAAAATAGATTTGAGCAGCTTTTCAGTGTATGAACTCATCAGATTGCTTCCAGACCAAAACCACTTTGGGATGAATCTGTTCAAGTATCCTAGTGCTCACACTTGATACTTCTAGCTGCTGTGGTAGCTTAAGGTGTCTCATATTAAATCAGCTTATGTAAATATGGACTGCCAGTGTCTTGCAGCCAGAGACCTTTTTGTAGGGCATATTTTCTTAGGTTCCTGGTTACGTGGAATGATCCAATTTTTGGGGGGAGGAAGAGCTGCCAATATAAAAGAAGTATGTGATCTGTAATCTAATCATGCTGTTATAACTGATGCAGCTCCTATGTGCTGACTTGGACCCAACCTGAATATTTAAAAACACAACTGCCACTGCAGTGTGAATTACCATTTACCTGACTCCATTAACTTCAGGACTACGTGCCATATGGAAAGCAGAGATTTTAGAAATTGGGAAGAATTATAAAATTGCAGCTCAGCCTGGAGATTTGATAAATTCATATAAGTTGCATAAAGGCAAATTTAGGACAGAAAGAGTCAGCACATTTCTCAAACAAAGAAATATTGGTACATATCTAAAACATTTTCTTAGGGAAAATAGAAAAAAAAAGAAAAAAGAAAGCAAAATAAGTGGGGAAAAATTCAATATTGTTATTGTTACTATATTTATAATTATGATAATTATTAAAAGAATTACTGCTATGATTATAATTTATGTTAAAATGTAAATGTTTAGTGTGAGGTGTCCCTCCCCATGGCAGGGGGGTTGGAACTAGATGATCTTAAGGTCCTTTCCAACCCTAACTATTCTATGATTCTATGTAAATAATCTTTAAGTTAAGGTTTTATTAAAGATTCAGTTCAGTTCAGCCCTTTACACAACTCTATCTCTGTTGGCAATATATTTAGCTTATATAATTTGGATACTCACCCATGCTGAACTATTGTCTCAGTCCTGTGTGTCTGAGACATATCAGGGTATACACAGGTACTTTGATTTGTCTGCTGACTAAACATAGGATCAAAAGGTTTCCAGGGTAAAGCTATTTCATAATCATGTGATTGCCTTTATATTAATTAAATACTTAAACCTAACAAAACTTAATACCTGTGTCCATTTGGTAGGTAAAGTAAAACCCGATATTTTAAAAAACTATTTAAAAACTCTTTAGGACAAATTACTTTGAGTACACCCTTCTTCTTTTTAAGCCTGCATGCAATGCATGTTTTATTTTGACTTTTAACTTTCAGCCAGTTTTTAAGAAAATGTAAACATAGGTAACTCTCTTGGAGGGATTTTCCAAACCAAAGTATGTGATAGGAAAACATTTCACTCTGCAATGGTATATTTCCTGTTTTTTACTTTTGCTTTCAAATCAAACACCAGAAAGTCCTTCAACCTTTATATGCTTTTGGGAATTACAGTTTTTGCCATTGGACTTTGGGGAAAAATGACTTGCAAGATTAGCAGGACTGGAAAAATGAACATCTGCTGGCAAATGAACAGCTGCCTGGATGAGTTGCGTGATGAGTAATCTGCTACTAAGCATTTTCCTCACAAGTAGGTTTTGTTGCAATTAATATATTCTATTATTGATTGTTCCTTAGAGACTTAAGAACTTTAACTAGAATTAAAAAGAACCCAAAGAAGCAAAACGATACAAACAACGAAAACAAAAAATCACAGGGATGTCTTTTTCACAATCCAAGTCCCTTATTGAAGCTTTTCATTGTAAAAATAAAATATATCTTTTTGTTCTACTTATTTAACATTATTGATATTCCACTTATTTTCAGGAATTTCATTCATTCTTCATTCCATAAATGCTTGCAGCAAATGGATTTACTTATTTTATGTATGCTTCTCAAATTTTCAGTGGAAGAAAGGATGTTCTTCTCCTTCAGGCTAACAAAATAATGAATGACATTTGAGTAAGACAAACATTTGTCTTTAGGTGAACTCTGGAACTATATGTCAACATCTGAATTCCCTCAGCAAGAAAAGTCACTCTTTCATCATCTTTCTGTAGCCTCTGGTGAAGAGGGCATCTTGCTGTGAACAGAGGGAGCTGATATGCTATGAATTTTTTTGTTTTTTTTTTTTAAGTTAGAAACTCTTGAAGCCAAACCCACCACTAAAGAACAAATCCACATGCCACTCTCAGTGATTTATTAGAAACCAGCTACTTACTCCAAAATTTCAGTTTCTTGTTGCATCGGTATATTAGGTATGCTTATATTAGGGGAGGAAAGAATGGCCGATGACATTTATGTATACTAAAAAGAATTCTGTGCACCCATATATCATACCAGAAAGCACTAGCTTTGACTGAAGATTAAACTTGAATTGTTAATTTGAGGAAAGAGAACAAAGCTTCTCCAAGAAGATGTTTTTCTGTCAGTGCCAGGCTTGATTGCTAGCCAACACAAAGGCATCTGGTGTTATTTCTCACACTGTAGGAAATTACATGTAGTGTCCAGTCACAAGCCTAGACTGGGCCTCACTTAGAGACTATGTCATACTTGCTAGCTGTGGAAATACAGGTTGCACATTGTTAGCCACTGCAAATGTCAGCAAAGGCCTCTGATCAGACAACAGACCCATGTCCATGATAATGAATTTAGCATTTAGGAATGTGTACTTATTAGTCTGATTTTAGTTTCCATTAACATGGTACAAAACCAAAGATTACATAAAGCAAACTGGTTATGTGCTCTTGACAGCAAATTTGTCAAGATTTTCCTCCTTGACAACAGATTGCATACAACAACTCATTTACTTTTCAGGGATACTAATGCTGTGTACAAACTTATCTATGCAGGAAGTCCCCTGTTTAGGTATTTATAACACTTATCTCACTTTTTATTGACAGTTCTTCTAAGATCCAAAAGTATTTAGCATTGGAATCACAATAATTTTGCATTTTAATTGTAATAGAATGTGGAATTCTATGATTTTATAGTGGCTGTTTTAAAACAAACAAGCAAACAAACCAAAAACCCCACCAAAAAATGCCATAAGCAACATCAGCAACAAAAGCCCCAAGGTGTTCTTGGCAGAGCATTCAAGCATAGCAATTATTGGGTTTGATTGAGCGACTGAATATTACTGAGATAAAAGCAGACATAAGTTGACAGTAACATTTCATGAAATAGAAGTCAAAGGATGTCAGAATAGCTAAGCAGATTGCATACCTTTATAGTGCCACTGCTTGCATTACTTTTCCTTTTCTTCATCTTTTATACTTTAAAGTACCTCTTCCTCATACGTATTATTACCAGTTTTACTTTAATTTCTCTTTTCAGTTTCAAGATTTCCCTAAACTCACAAATTTCTTTCTCAAACGAATATGTAGAGGAAACATTGTGATTTACTAAATGAATGTAAAAACTTTGTCATTTTCTCAGACATACTGACAAAATATTGATTCCGTCTTGCATATAAAAGATACAGGAGCGTAGATGGAACACTGAATGGTTCTATTGAGAAGATTCTGCTCAATTAAGAAATTATTACTATTAACTAAAGTATACCATAAATTCTAAAGTGAAAAAAAGCAAAATGCTACAGCACAAAATGGATAACTGTTTTCATAACTGCTTATAAATGATGCTATTTCAGTGTGGAGATGGACACTTGCGTTTTACAAGAGAAGGAACAGGTTGTATCATTTCTGAGTGCCTAGACATATGTATTTTTGAAATGTTGTTAGAAACTCTCAGAGTATTCTGGCTTCTCTTATAAACACAAATGAAAATGGTTTTATTGCTGAAAATCCACATAGAAAGACAGGAAGGAAAGAAAATAATTATATTTTGGAAATAACTGTAAAAATGTGTCAGAGGATTAGACTTCACTATGCAATTCAGCCACCCTGTTTCCCTAAAAGCTGATCATTAATCTTCATTTAGACTCATGAATTTTCAAGATGATTGGCTGCTTTAGGAATCTTGAGGCAATAGTTCCAAGTTTCCCCCTTTTTAAAGTGAAGTAGAGCATATGACGCCGAAAAGGATTTTAAGGATATTTTCAGATACTCTCATAAAAATGTTGGTATTTGTAATACTTAACTACCTATCTGTCTTAAGGGTAAAAGAGTTCACTTCATGATTAACAGTGTAAAATTTCTCATCCATTTTGTTTTATGCTTAGTTCTATGGATGTCTTTGCTTGTTGTACCCTTTTGGTGAAAATCAGTTGGACATAAACCTAGGCACAACTGTATTGAGATTAAGATCTTTTTTCCAGAATCTCAAGAAACCAGAACTGGATACCTTTAGTGAACCTAAGGAATAGGTAATTAAAAAATTTGTGTTTAAATAGTGTATAAAATGTTATTTTTTTTTCATTTCCCAGCTGCTGAAACCAGCTCTTCGTATTTCGTTTTTATCCCTTGAGTAATCTTATTATATATTTAAAGAAAAATTATTGCAGTACTCTATTTTGATGAACAAATTATTAAACCATAGTTGTTATTCTTTCTCTTTTATTCAGCATGTAGTATAAGCTAACTTCTCTTGTGTTGTTCATGGCATCACTTAAGATGTTTATTTGATTTCTGACCTGAAGCAGAGTTTGTCTTTTGCAGCTGTTTTTCATGGAAACATACATTGCATAATTAACAGTTTCACACCCTTTTAATTATCAAAGTACTAAATTATTTGGAACTATGTGCTTCAGCTTTGTCCTCTGCTTACTGGCATTTGCTAATTTCAGTGTGAACACATAATGCTTTATTCTCAATAAATTATGAACATAACTGAGTGCAATAATAGTGACCAAAAAGAGTCAGCTTCTTGAAATAGTTATAATGATTTAGTTTGTAAAGCTGAAAATATTCAAGTAATGTTTCCTAAGGCAAAGTATACAATTTATTTTTATGCTGAAGATAGTGGATGCTCTGTAAGTGGGATACAAAAATATATTCAGACAAAAATATGCACGTCAGATGGCAGTGCCCTGAGGCTGTCTAGCAACCTGTGTAACTCTCTGGAAGAATTAACATCTGTTTCAAGTACCATTGCTAAAACTCAAGAAAGTTAACCAAATCCCAAGGGTTTTTGAGAGCATCAAGGTAGGGAACTGTTGCACTGTTTATGCTTACTGCAAGTTTTTTGACAGCACTAACAGATGAACAAAATACATCATAATACGGAAGAATTGGAGGTATGCAAGTATTTCCACAGTTCATAGGAACTAGTAATGCCTTCTCAAATGTTAAGGCTTAAAATATTACTGCACGTTTTCGGCCATACTTGAACATTAAATTAAAGTATATTTTTCACAGGAGGTGATGCACTGCTTTCGTGAAACCTCACTTGGAGTACTGCGTACAGTTCTGGCGTCCTCAGCATAAAAGACATGGAACAGTTGGAGCAAGTCCAGACGAGGGCCAGGAGAATGATCAGGCAGCTGGAGCACCTCCCTTATGAAGATAGGCTTAGAAAGTTTGGGCTATTGAGCCTGGAGAAGAGAAGGCTGCATGGAGACCTCCTAGCAGCCTTCCAGTGTCTGAAGGGGGCCTACAAGGATGCTGAAGAGAGACACTTTGTCAGGAATTGTAGCAACAGGACAAGGGGTAATGGGTTCAAACTTAAACAGGGGAAGTTCAGGTTAGACATAAGGAAGAAGTTCTTTGCTGTGAGGGTCATGAGGCACTGGAACAGGCTGTCCAAAGAAGTGGTAAATGCTCCATCTCTGGCAGTGCTCAAGGCCAGGCTGGACAGAGCCTTGGGTGACATGGTTTAGTGTGAGGCACTCCTGTCCATGGCAGGGGAGTTGAAATTAGATGATCTTAAGGTCCTTTCCAACCCTAACTGTTCTATGATTCTATGACTCTATGATTATTCCATTTTTATTCTCAAAAAGATGAATTCAGTCTTTATTTTATCTGCTTCTCTACTGTTCTTGAGTAATTGAAAACTGCCAAGATGAGCATTTTTCTGAAGTACTAATATAGTCACTACTCTCATGACTGGATAATGTGTTTCAGGTTGGATTTAAAAAAATGACTTCCTTATTCTCAGTTATACAGAAATTTATAGCTTATGTTGATCAGTTATATAACAAAATCTGCTTTTTTTTTTTCCCTTTTCCCTCGTCCATTGTAATGAGAGAAGAAAGTACAAGAGAATGGAGAATTAGACCACTGCTTTCCTTTACAGCATGGATGGTGAGAAATCCCTGTAGAAATTATTTTTGTAGATGGCAAACACTGGATATTGCCTTTTTCTGAAAGGTAGAAAAGCATATTCAGCTAATAGGAGCTTTACTTTGAAGTAGATCCTAAACAGCAAGTGACAGTTGCAAATACCAGCTTCTTAGTAGAACTTACATGCTTTTAAATCACTGCCAGGAAGAGAATAAATGAAGTTGATAAAGCAAACCAAAATCAAAACCAAGAAAAATTGATTGTAAATCTCAAAGAACTCAGTAGTTAAATTTCTTGGCAGGGAAACTTGTTCTGAATTTTTTAAACTATGTGAAAGACTGTTTTCACCATTAAAAAATTCCATGATTAAAAAAAAAAAAAAAAAGGAAAAGTTTTACTGAAAATAGTCTTCAGATTTTTACAGAAAGTGAAAAATATATTTGAATAACAATAGCATAAGGGCCTAATCACAAGGTAATTGTGAAGTGATTGTTGTGGTTTAAGCTTAGTCGTAAATTAGACAGAGCATGTAGCCTGCTTGTTTTCCCCCCACAACCTGTCCTT
>WYDI02022556.1:3859-21265 GCA_009867235.2 Psittacus erithacus | reverse complement strand
CAAAAAATCAAAAACACAGCACTGCACCAGCTACTAAGAAGGAGAAAAATTACTGCTACTGCTGAACCCAGGACACAAGGTAATTTACTCCTTTTATAAACGACATTGATGGATTTCTCCTATGTAACAACTGGTCTCATCCTCTGAAAAAGGAAAGTGAAAAGAAAGCACAAAGTTGCCCCATTAATTTCATCACTAAGTAAAATATCAATATATGAAGTGCCCTGTATAATTCACTAAATAAGTTCTACTGAATTTGAAATACTTCTCTGTCCATTTAAGACAAAGCAGCGAAAAATATGCAATTTGAATATTATGAAAAAAAAACCAAACTATTTGAAAGCTAGGGACTGTAGTGATGGGACAAAGGGTAATGGGTTGAAACTTAAACAGGGAAAGTTTAGATTGGATATAAGGAGGAAGTTCTTTACTGTGAGGGTGGTGAGGCACTGGAATGGGTTACCCAAGGAAGTTGTGAATGCTCCATCCCTGGTGGCGTTCAAGGCCAGGCTGGACAGAGCCTTGGGTGGCATGGTTTAGTGTGAGGTGTCCCTGTCCATGGCAGGGCATTGGAACCTTATGATCTTAATGTCCTTTCCAACCCTAACTATTCTATGATTCTATGTTTCTATTATCTTTCCTTTGCTTTTCCTCATTCCTTCAGTTTATGTAAGACTGAGGTAATATCATTAGGGGAATTACTGATTTTTACTAGATGCATCCTCTGTCAGGGTTAGAAATCTATGGAAACTCCTCTGATGGGATCCATCAGGATTCTAAAATCTAGAATACTAAAGGAAAAAAAAATAAAACAACACAGTCAAAGAAGAATATTTTGAATATTAGGATACATTCCTGTTTTTTTTGTACAGGCATGCCTGCTGCCATGGAGAAAAGGGATGTGAACTGTAAAAAAAAAAAAAAAAAAAGAATTTCAAGAATAGGTACACTTGACATCAAGGAGCCATATCTTTTTGAGTTGCAGAAGGCAGATAGCTGTGGCTAAGAAATTAAAACACCAAGAGTATATCCAGAACATTCCCAAAGCAAAAGCAAATTCATTTAGCACTTTAAAAATATATTTTATTAAAGACTTGTGTACATGTTTGCATTTAAGAATGCGCCATCATTTTTTCTCTCAGATATGTCATATACATCAATGAATAGAAGTTTTTGAGCTAAAGAGCTCTAATTTTCCCAGAATTTGACAATCGTAATTTAGTTGGTCACTTAACATGCTAATGCATTTTTAGGAAAATAAGATCATGGATTCCATATCACTCCCAGATTAAACTTCTGTATAAATGAATTAATAAAACAATTGCTGTTTTAAAAAAATAACTGTCAGATTTGGCTACTTCTTTTAATTGTATCTCAACATCTGCAGCTGGGTGCCTTTGCCTACTATTTGTTATATATATATATATAAAGTATATATGTATATATAATATATGTATATATATGTAGTGCAGATTTGTGAACAGAAATCAGAGCTCCAAAGTTGTTAGCACATAGGTGGCTCCATAACAGAAACTTATGCTAAGGCTGGTATGTGACTAGAGGACAGGAAGCTATGTTTTGGAAAAGAGTGTAGAAAATACTCTAAGGTTTATAGCTTTGCTGTCTGACTGCAGTTACATTGAAATATACTTCAAATCATAAAAATTAGCTCTTATTTTTAGCATTACAAAGCTCTGAGCAGCTTCGAGCAACCATCAATCTATTTTATTTGTTTTACTTTGTATTTCAGCAACCTTCAGCTCCCAACTAAGGAATTGTTAATAACTGAAAAAAAAAATAATTATCTATGTTTCATACACTTTAAATAAATGCAAGCATATGAGATGTCAAAACCAGTAGACAGAAAAGGCATATTTTCAAGAAAATGGGCATTATTCATCTCTATCAGTGAAATGTTGGAATTCAGAACATTTATGATTCAGCATCCTTCATAGGATACAAAATTTTGTTCACATGCTTTTTGTTCTCATGTATTTTTCCTGTTTATCCTCATGCAGTGGACAGTTTTAGAGGTGGAAGTTACAAATTGCCAGTCCCTCCAAAAAGTCTCTGTACTTGTTTTAAAAAATAGCTATTTTCTATAGAGCAAGATAGCAAGATCAATTACAGAGATTTGATTTGACATGCAGCATTATCTGAGATTTCCAAATTACTTTAAAAGATTTAGGAGCCCATTTCTTTTGAAATTCCTTTATCAGTTCTAGATCTTTATCACTTGAATTAATTTTCACCCTCAAACCAGTATTTTTTTTTTTCTTGGATTTGTAAAGTTTGGTCTCAGAAAAGCCGTTATGATCATCTAGTCAGACTTCCCACACAATATGTGCCATAAAGCATCATTCAGTAATGTCATATGTTTCCTTGTATTATTTTGATGACTCTTGAAAACTGTGCACACCAAAGGTAGATTTAACAGCCTTATCAGCTGTCCTCACATCTTTAAGACTGAAAACAATGTGATATACAGGTAAATAAGCTCCAGTTACTGAATGTATGCGGACTTGGATCCATCATGCTGTATGTAAGTTGCATCTTAACTTGAACTTCTGTTGATTTTGTAGTTGCTCCTTCTTCTTCATGGTGCTAGTGTTGCGATAAAAAGGCGCTGTCTTGTGCCAATGCTATTTAGAGTTTAGTACGAAATTTCTGTGAATAATTTGCCATATAATAATGTATAATTATTTCATATAAAGGAATAACTGTGAAATAGAAAATCTTTTTTTTTTTCCCTTTTCTTTTCCTTTCCTCATATAGGAATGGATTAAATATAAAAATAGCTATGAGCCATCTGAACATTGCTTCTCAATGAAATTCTCTGAATGTCTGTATATGATAATAATTTTTCTCCAGAACTAAGTAACTGCTATTTTTTCATAAATCTTGAAATAAAATGCAAAACTGTGTAGAATACATAATGAATAAAAAATAAAGATCAGAATCAGAACAAAGCTGTTGCAACTGTGGAAATCTGCTATATAAGCATGGATCGGAATTGTGCTAGAAAAAAGGAAAGCTTGACAGCCTGGACAGTGGAACAAGAATTGCATATTATGACAGGTTCAATAGGGACAGAATAGATTAGTGAGAGAAAACCAGTTAATGACCTCAGTAGGTGAAAATCATGTTTCTGGTTGGAAGTAATAGTATCCCAAGAATATAGTTAAAAAAAAATAAAATATTAAGAAGCCTTGGAATGCTGTTTAGAGAGTTTTGTGCAAAATGCAATGAAAAGTCTAGAATTATGAGCCTTTTTTCCTTTCCAGGTCTTTTCCTTTTTTTATTTTTTTTTTTTTTTTTTTTTTGTCCAGAATAAAAAGTAAGAAACTCTGTAAAGTTACAGAAGTTACTGAACTCTGTAAAGTTACTGAAGACTCTTATATTGTCTTTGATATTTTTTATAAAACATCTCTCACTAGCAAGTAGAAAACCCTACTGGACCTTCCTCCCTGCTCCCCTTTCTTGATAGCAAGGAAGAGAAAGCAGTTTACTTTTTTCGAAGATTCTTTCTCCTTTAGGTTACATCCACAGACAGTAACCTGTTTTAACAAAAAAAACTTGGAATTAACATTCACTTGGTATGTTCACAATTGTCCTGACAGTAGTTATGAATCTGTATTGTACTGCATCTTTCCTACTGGGGAATTGTTTTGTAACCAAGTCTTAGCAGTTCATATTCTTCATTTATTTTCCCTTTTTGCTTATGTCAAACATTGTACTAAATTACAATAAATGTGCCCATTTTAGGAAAACAATTTGTTTTTCACTGAATAGAAAAGTGATATTCACAGAAATCAGGGATTAAATTAAGAATAAGCCAAGAGGCTTGGGAAAGGATGAGAGTAAAACTTCTGTAGCACAGCTGTCTTAAGCTATTTGAGGAAATAAGGCATTTGCAATAAGAAAGTGGGGGCACAAAATGAAGTCCAAGTGATTAACTTCAAGTGGTCAACAAAAGGCTTAAAAGCATCACACAAGCAGGCTGGCAGCTTGCTGGAAGTTTGTTAAAGAAAGTTTATTAAAGAGCACTGAAAATAATAATGTTATTATAAAGATGTTATTACAGCAATTAGAGAACAGACATTAAAAGGTAAGTATATTCATGCAGCTGGAGAGAAAGTATGTCTTCACCCTCCAGCATCCTTCTGGCCTCTTCCTCATCAGTCTGTGCCATAAGATTTTTCTCTCAGAGGTAGCTTTTGCCTTCCTGTGTACAGGGGGCTTAGAGGTGTACTATGAATCTGAAAGAACAATATTACATAGGGAGGCTGTGAATGGAAAGAAAAGGAATTAGTTGAGCCCTTTGTGATTTTTCATTCAGTCTCTTACATTCTTATTGATAGACCTTGGACTACTGTAAAGCTTGGACTCATCCAAGCTCACCTGAGTGGATACCTGTAAGTAGGCAATTTATGAACCTTGAGAAGTTTAAAGAGATTCAATTTTTAGATAGACAAGGCTATCTGATTGAAGGCTTTTAACATCTATAAGCATCAGTGATGTGGGTCCCCTTACTGCAGACTATAAAATTCTAATATGATTTCTACTTTTGACATTCGGCTAGCAATAGGTGATTTTTTCATGCAACTTTTCTGGCTTTTCCTCTTTTAAAAAATTTATTCTTGCTATCAGTTAAACAAGTTATATGACTGCCATGGCTTAAATCCAGCCAGCAACTAAGTATTACATTGCCATTTGCTCACTCTCTCCTTCTTCCCTTCCTGGGGTGGGATGGGGAGCAGAATTGAAAGAACATAAAATCTGTGAGCTGAGATAAGAAGTTTACTAACTAATGCGCAAGGTATTATTGACAATAATAATAGTGATAATGAGAAGGGAAATAACAAATGGAGAGAATGTAAAACTAAAAGGGGAAATGGAAAAAAATAAGCAGCAGTGGTGTTTATACACTACAATTGATCACCACCCACTGACCAATATCTAGCATGACCTGAGTAGTGATCCACCTCTTCCAGGTAACTCACCCCAGTTTATATACTGGGCATGATGTGTTGTGGTATGGAATACCTCTTTGGCTAGTTTGGGTCAGGTGTCCTGTCTTTGCTCCCTCTTGGCTTCTTCTGCCCCTCCTCACTAGCAGAGCACAAGAGACTGAAGAGTTCTCAATCAGTGTAAGCACCCCTTAGCAACAACTAAAATATTGGTGTGTTATCAGCACTGTTCTCAGACTAAAGCCAAAACACAGACTGTACCAACTATTGGGAAGAAAATTAACTATATCCAAAAGCATTAATGATTCTTAATATCAATGAAACATGTTATACTACCAACAGCGGGAAGCAGTATACGTGTGAACATCCATCCTCTCATTAAACAAATGATTAATTATTCGATCACTGGTTATATGGGAAAATATTTTTTTCTCTATGCTGGTAGTGTTGATAAATTATCAGAGATAAATATGCTAGGCCATAGTAGTGAGGATTCCTAAAGGAGGAACAGTTCACAGGGGATTTGAAAAAGTCCAATTACTTAACCAGTTTAAAACATGGTGAACAGTGGCTTTCAACTACCCTAGAGGAAAATTGATCTTCATATAAAAAGGACTCTTATTGCTAAACCTTCTAATCCTGTAATAAAGGACAAAGACAACTGGAGTTAATGACAGTATATAGTACTTAAATGTTTTTATCTCTTTAGAGAACTTATAAAGTAATGTATAGCAAACGTTTTTACTTTCAACAGAGCTTATTGGTATTTTTACATCCCAAATGCTTCTGATTTATTCTTTAATTAAAAATGTTACTTTACAAGGATGTGAGGAAAAATAGATTTTAAACTAGCAGTTGTATTGGCAGATGGTTGTTTAGAAAAGAAAGCTAAAATTTCATGCCTCAGGTAAAGGGCAACTGTCTGCACAAATGATACATATTTATTTGTGAAAGAGGGCTATTTCTAAAAGTCTAACTCAAAATTTGTGAACTTTATTACATGAGACAATGGTGATTCTTGGAAGCATAGAACATAGACTATAAATACACTATTTCTGAATGATGATTCATTTCTTGTTGGCCAAGGCAGAAAGTCAATTTAGTGTGTAACAATGGCCAAATAGATATTCTCTCTGGTTATTATTTTATATCTATTATAAGAGCTATAGTTTAGTATTGGTGGTGAACTTGACACTAACTTTTAAACATTCTTTGCCACTTAATTTTCAGATTTATAAAGTTTAATTCTACATTTTCCCTGTACCCACAGAGTTTGGAAAAGATTAAGCCAAGGTCCAGGTGTAAGCTTTGAAACATATCATAAAAAAATCAATATATATGCTGTTGTTAACAAATTCTGAAGAAGTAATATGCGTAGTCTTTCATTACTAATCTAGGAGGAGGAATTTTCCCTTTAGGACCAAAGGGAATGATGCCCTTGAAGAGTATTCCCATATCTTTCAGGTGTGAGCCTAGGTTTCTATTCTAGTTTTCTACCTATATCAAGTTTGTACTTGAATCTTATTGGTTATCATTTTATGTGACAACAGACACTGTGCAGTAAGCAAACAAATTAACCAGCCAGCCAACCACTGTGATACAGTCTATGTTACTTAGTGGATCAAAACCTGGGAGGAACATCTATGGACAGAGGACTGCAGGTATCACTGTGCTCTTTCCAGCAATGCTCTGCTTCTCTTCAAATTCTTTTACTATATAAGAAATTATGTAGTCAGTTGAAATATCTTTCAGTTACTGAAGAAAAGGATAAAGAGTAGTTTACCTTACCACGATAGACATGACAAAGGTGAGCTGTTACAACCAGGCTGAGATTCAGAAAAGGTGAGATAATTTTGTTAGACAGAGATAGAAGGTGATACTTGCTTGTCTTTGAATGTCTGTGGTCAGAGATATAGTGTTCACTCTCAATTATATTATTTGAACGCTTAAGAAAGGATGGATAACCTCAGCATAAATTTGGCACCGTTTAATAAGCAGCCTTCATTGTTTCTTCCTCCTGCTTTAACATGTTTGCACTGTTCAGTTTAACCAGCTGTACTCTGTAATCAACAGTCTATTCATTTAGAGAAACATCTGAGGAACATTTGTTTGAAATTATTAGATGGCTATGCAGTGCTTTGAGTCACTGGCTACTCCTGATGCAGCACATGAGAACTCAAAATATTGCCAATGGTTTTTCACAATGTTGAATAAAATCTCTGTTAATCACTGGCTAATTAATCAAGTGACATCCCTACCAAGGCAAGACCTTTATTACATAATTTAACAAACTGCCCTGATCATTGAAATGGACTAGGAGAGAACTATTATTCCAGCACTTTTTTGTGCAAAGTAACAGCCAAAAAATTAAAGACAGGAATATAAAATTCTTTTGTCAAGCTACTTATCCCTCTTAACTCCTGTAATCACACAACATATTGTGGCTATCCCATCTTTCTAAATGAGCATTTTAGGCCCTATTACATACCGTGAGCTTTGCTAGGTAGGAAAGACTGGAAGATTCCTGAATTTCTTGTGTTGAGAAAGTGAAAGTTATATAATATTTCAGTATTATGCAGGTAACCTTTTTTTGGGACCCCCTAGTCTGGTGGTGCTAATGTACATGGCATCCTTTATTTAACAGAAGTTTGCATACTTGAGCCATCTCATTCAATAAAATCTCAAGAAAATGAAGCTCCCAGTTTAATTAGGACTGTCTCTTTATTCACTGGGAGCATTTTAACAAAGATTTAGGTTTGATCAGGAAGACCTACATAACGATATGTAGTAATACATGTGCTAGACAGGTTTAAGGTTTTGTCAAGTTATTATCTCCATTCTTAAAACGCAGAGTGCAACATGGATTTTTATATGATTACTACTGTGCATTTCTAATAGACGAACACAGATAAGCATGATAAAAGAAGAACAAACATATTCTTGCTTGAGAAAATAAACATTAGTCAGGAAAACAAAATAAAATTAGCTTTTTTTTTTTTTTTTCTCTTAACAAGGACTTACAGCAATACATGAAAACTGAAATTTCTTTAAACTTGTTTAACATCGAAGCCATCCTGAAAATTGTTAATGTGACTTTCAAGTATTCAGAAGCATTAGGCATTACAGAATTGGTCTGTATGTCCTTGGGGAAGGAAATTAATGGACAGAAAAGATTTTTCATATTTATGATATGTACATAGCTCTTGTCATTGCTTTAAGCATTAATGAATATTAAACAACAATGAAATCACAATTTACAGAACCAGGTTTCTGGGACTTTATTAAGTAGTCATGAATAAATCCAAGACCTTCTTTCAAAGACCAGAAGCTCTAAGCAATATCTTTCACTGCTGGTGTACTGCTATCGGTCATATGCTATTGCAGCTGGGCACTGGCTCAGCATCTGCCTCTCCATAGTCAGAGCCTTAAGTCAGTTCTAAACCCACGTTATGGGATATGATGATCATTTCAAAGTATCAGACTCACTCATTGTGGAAGGATACACGACATACTAGTACCTAGTCCATAGTAATAAGAAAAGAGAAATGTTTTTTTGTACCCACTAGAGTAAAACTGTCAGTGGTTCTCATACAATGCTGTAATTTTCTCACCACTGCACCAGAGTGGTCACATCTACTAGGTAACTAATTTCTCAGGTCAGCTCCTTAGCAGTCACATCAAAATACATCCAATATGAATTAAGCAGGTATGTTTGAGAAGCAGCAACTTTGCCTGTATGACCTACATCTCATCACAGAAACATGAGACCAGATAGTTCTGAGGGCAGAAGTCAGGCTGCAATGATGGTAGCACTGTGTGAAGGGAGGTGGCTTCTCCCGTGAATCATCCGCCCTTGGTCCCTGATTCCCAGACCCCTGACAGCAGCAGGACCAGCAACTTCAACACTAGTCAGTCCCTCCCTCCCACATCCCTACCACATATTAACCCTTCCTCAAAGTCTGTTAAGCTTCTGGGAAAAATAAAGAAACGGCCACCCAACAACAAAGCAAACAAACAACCAACAAGAAAATCTATTTTAATAAGATTTATATTTTGTTTAATTTTTGTTACTTTTCTCTCTCATTTGTATTCTGTTGCTTCACCCACCCTACTACACAAAATATGAAAGCCTTCCAAGTACTAAAAATTCTGGCATCATCATAGCAAACAGGCAGGCTTTAGCAAGCTGTTTCCCCTGTCTCAGACAACTGATTGATGGAAATCAGAGTAAATTCAGAGTACGAGAGGATACAGAGAATGCTGACCTCTGTAACATCACTCAAGCATTGCCAAATTTATATGACCTTTTCCACTTCTGGTAATTGAAATTAAGAAATTAATGTGCAATTTATTACATAATTTTGTACTCCAGCTGAAATATAATACAGTTGTTCAGTGGCTATGAACCTGCCAAAACATACAGGACTTTATCAATTCAAGTGCTTTAATGGCTCCAGACTTTGAAGAAAATTTGAAACTACCTCCTCCACTACATTTCCTATTTTCTTTCAGAAATAATCTCCTTGCTCAGTTATATTCAGTTTAAAATCATTTTTTAAACACCTATTTCACTCAAAATTCAGATAAACAATTTGTATTCATGAGTCCAGCATGAATCACATTAGTTTTCATGGTGTAGCATCATTACTACTTCTGGAGAAGTAAAATAAAAGAAAATATACATCTTTGCTGATTAATAGTGTGGTTTGTCTTATCCATACTTGCAGGAAAAAAAACCCCACAAAACACCAAACCCTTGAAATTTGCACTCTAGGATTCCAGCGAAAGAAAACAATAAACCCTGAACTGTTACTCATAAAGTATTAATTCTTTCTTTGATAAGTAATCATTTCAAGGAAATGATGCTTCTTGCAACAAGTAATGACTAGTACAAATTTCTTAAAAAAAAGTGCTATTTGCTTATGTGAAATTTTGCATCACAAATCTTGATGTCTATATATTAGAGAAAGATGTGACTTATCTGATTAACTTTTCACATCAGAAAAACAAATAAGCTAACTAAAATCTAACTCAATTATCTTAGAAAAATCAGTCTTACAAAAGACTGATAATACCAGTGTGTTATGGTCAGTATTCTCTGTCTCCTCTCAGATGTTAAGTTACATCCAGACAGGGAAAGGACTGACCACAGACTTCTGTCTTTTAAAATAATTAACGATATAGATTTATAAATAAATTTCAGTTATTTATCCATCTTTTTATTTGTATCTAGATCAATTTATGATCTAGACCTGTTTAAATTTTTCAAGTTCTATTTTTATGTGTAAATAGCCTATAAAACTTATCTGTAGACAAATACATATAAATAGACATTTATATATGAATAAAAAGAAGGATACCTTATTATCAGATTCCAGATGACACAGGTGTGTTCCACAGCCAGGCTTTTCCATGGATACTTAGAGGCACACAATTTCAGAAATATTGTTTTAAAAGAAAATTAGATCATTTGGGGGGGGTGTGAATCAACATATTTTGGGAAACTGTTACGTGTTACTATGTGGCATGCTCTAGATTTGTAGCGAGGTGAGAGTTTAGATTTCCTGGTAACTATCCAAAGTAAATATACTATTGAAATGTAGCTATTAAATGCATCTGAACTTAATATATGCTACTATCTGTGATTCGACATTCACCTTCCAGATTCTGTAAATGAAGCATAGGTTTGTTTTTATTTTTATTGTTGACAATATCTCTCATGTACTGACTGACAAGACAAAAACACCACTGAAGGTAGAAAAAATGCAGTAAGTGATGTTGTCAGTGCCCCAAAGGTAAACGAATACTGCCTTTTCCATGTTTTGACCTTTAGGCTGATTATAGATATGGTTATCTTTGCCAGGAGCACACAAGATAGATTAAACCAAGCAGCCTTTTTAATACTGATTAATCCTGATAGAAGTAGGTTTGTTTAGTCCTAGGGAATGTAGCAAAAAAGATTGGCCTTATCATCTGAACAATTTTTAAAGTTATCTTTGACATGAGCTAGGAGGTACTTGTGGTTTGTCAGGTCACAATGCAAGAAATGCCACTTTGTGGGAATATTTAAAATTAGCTCTTGCTTTCATGTACATAATGCATGTGATGCATGTGATGCAGGTTTTGAATGATACATCCAAAGCATTAAATAGAAAAATAATCTTGGAAGACTAAGAAATATCTTAAAAAAAAAATAAATTAAAAAGGACTCTGACTACCAGACTTGTTTGTCTTTAATCAAAGTTTTTCCTTTAATTAAAGACAGGTTGGAAGATGATTGGCAGTTTCACAAAATATAGAAAAACTGATTCTGTGCCAAGCAGTATTGACGTGTATCAATGCAGTAAAAACCACCCAGCTCTTCTCTCTCCTGCGTCTGTGCCTGAACAATGGAATTTCTTAGGAAATGATTGAACTGGGGAGATGCATTTATAAACAAACAATTTTGAAGCCAAGCTACAGGAGACTAAATCAGTGTCACATAAATCCTGTGTTCACCAAGATTACAGTCTGTAGAGAGAGAAAAAGCACAAATTGAATATAGATAGCTAAAGGGAGTAAGTCATGGAAGGACTTGAAGAAGCAGCTGGAGCTGCTGGTGGAACAATGTAAAGTCTAAGGAAGGCCAGAAGAGATCAGTCATCACCAGGAAAAGCAAAGCAGTAGCATAAGCAACAGGCGTGTCAGCAGCAGCTGGGAGGTTCAGCCAGGGACAAGACAGATTTGAATGACAGGGGATCAGCGCTGTCAGGTGGATGGACAAGTGGATGCAATCACAGGTTGTCTGCCACCTAAGCTGATAGAAGGCAGCACTGTGATGAAATGCAAGCCATATGGCCAAATTGCATTCTTATTTTGTCAGTAGCTGCACACATTCAGTTCTACTGACAGGTGCCATATGAATGTAATGAAGCAGGTCATTGCTGGCCCCACATACATCCCATCAATATGATTAGTGGTGCTCTTTGGGATTACATACCCATGCAGAATTAGCTATTCTGTACAAAATTCATTCTTGTTTCCTAGGTTCTTTTTCTATTTCCCCCTTTGCTGTTAAATTCTGTGGAATTTTTTTATTTCTGTGCAGCTGAATCTTGGTTCCCTCTGTTAATTTCTTTACCTCTCTGCTCTATACTGTGTTGATATTTTTAGCTCTTCCTCAGACAATTAACTCTTTCTCCTGCTCTGCTTCCACCTCTGATGCCTTCATAAGACAAATATTAACCTTTCTTTCTCATATACATTTGCTGTCTTCCTGTAGGTGCATGAAAGGGCTCAAACACAGCAGTAAGTTTTCCTGTGCAAACTGGCTTTCTCAATCAGTGAAAATAATTTTTAATTTGAATTCAACAGTATTTGTACTGAAACCCTGATTGCATGAGTCAGACTCATTCATTCAGAATACATAAACCTGTCATGTATGTTCACTCAAAACATCTGGAATTTAAATGATGAAATATTTGCACAAACTTGATCCATAGAAAAAGCATGGCCAAGAAGCATTTGCAAAGTACACTGCTGAATAGCAAACACATACAGAGAAACTGCAATCTGTTTTACGAATAATTCCTGAGAGGAAGAAAAGGTGGCAATATTTTTCTATTCTGAATTGAGTCCAATTAGAATGGCTTGAGATGTTTGATGATTATTTAAAAGACCAATTAAGAGTGCTCTAGAGGTTGGGCTTTTCATAAACACAATAGCTTGTGTACCCCTTTGTGCATATCTTTTAGAACTTCCTGTTGAAAATATGATCTCATATGCAGCCAAAACGTGGTTAGAGATTTCAGCAAAGTGAATTATGCTGATGGAGTACTTTATTCCTGATGCTGTGTCAGCTGCTATGTGCAAGTTTGCACACAACATAGGATTCAGCACAGGTGGCTAGATAAGTGTTCTTAGTGGTAAAAACTGGTCTTACAGGTTTTAGGAAAGACAACTTTTCTCAGCAAGATACAGACATAAGTTAATTAGGTTCATGTTGTGTGGCACCTGGAAAATAAGAGAAAAGTGAAGGAGAAGTTGAAACAACATATAGGTCTGGGCAGAGGAGGAGCTTCTTGAAAGCATAGCCTCTGTCATTCTTTTCCTTTCTTTTAGATGGTGGCAATAACATGAATTAAGCATTTGGAGTAAAAAGCATCTTTTTCTCATCCCTATATCAGTCGTAAGATTTATTGATAAATCACTGCTGCCTTCTGCTCCATGATGTTCTTTAGCTCTAACAGGCATTCAAGAGTACCTATAATCTTGTGGGACAATCTGAAATGCTCCATGTTATGAGAACTGTATCTTTAAAAAGAGAGTTTGTTTTCTGTTTTTATCTTGTTGAGGGTTTTTTTCTGTACTGCTCACAACTGACCCATCCTTGGGCATTCATCTGAGCATCTTGGCTACAGTTATGACTTTTTTTCCCCTTTGTTGCATTCCTGTCATTCTCAGCCCTGAAGAAAATATAAAGATCAGGAAAAACACTAACAGAGCTTCAACTTCAGCAAATAAGCGGAAGAATGACAAATGCCTTATGACAACTAAGATGTTCCTCTTTTTAAGAACACAGTAGCTATACTTCAGGCATGAAGACTTGGCATGAAATTCAACATTTGGAAACCCATTGAAGCTGGGGTATTTTTTTTGCTTCAAAAAATAAGAAAAAAAGAAAAAATATTTTATTATTTATGAAAAGGTTTTAAAGGCTCACTTCATTTTTTGTTATGTATAGCACACAAAGGAAAAAAAAAGTATTGTTTTGTTAACAAATTCTACATTAAAACCTAGTAAATGTACTTCTGTTTTAAACACATGGAGGAAAAAGTTTCTCACTGATACCTACCAAACTGTTTATTTGCATCACATTATTAACAGAATGTGAAATATGATCAATATCCAGAGTGTTCAGATATGATAGTCAGAGGTGCTGTTGGATGACAAATAAAAAAAACATCCTTAAGAATAAATATTTCAAAAATTACATCACTATCTCTAGTAGTAGAATTCTGGAAATAAAGAAAAAAAATTCACTTATGTATATGGTGGAAAACATGCATGCTTGTATTCACAGGCAGACTGACTTGGAAGGCTCATTATATGAAGAATAATAAAACTGACATTTATCTTAATGTGTCTTTGACTTTACAGATGGCTTTAACCTTCATTTTATAAAGGTGAAAATACATATGAGTGTCACTCATTCCTCCAAGAGCATTAGTAATTAATTAAAAAAAACTATGTAACAGCATATTACCTGAACAAGAGTGGAACATAGGAAAAAGTAGAACAACTTCATTCTACCAAGCTGCATTTTCCAACTTTTTCAGCATTTCAGTTACTTCTGTTATGCATCTAAAACCTCACTATTTGCATTAATACAACATTCACTTTTAAGAGTAACAGTCATTGTAAGATATATGTTGTGTATGTTGCTGCAAAATGTAAAGAAAATCAAGACCAAACACACTCCCTGGTGGTCTATGAACAGATTTTAGGAGCATAGTGGTGGTCGAATGCAAACAATTCAGTCATAGAATCATTGAATACCAGGCTGGAGGGAGCCTTGAGAATCATCTGGTCCAAACTTTCTTGGCAAAACCATGGTCTAGACAAGATGGCCCAATGCCCTGTCCAGCTGAACCTTAAAAGTGTCCATCAATGGGGAATCCACCACTTCCCTGGGGAGATTATTCCAATGGCTGATTGTTCTCATTGTGAAAAATCTTCCTTTTGTATACAACAGCAGTCCATTCAGCACAGAAAATAGTTGCAAAATGGATAAGTGACCAAATTGCCTTCTTTAGCGATGCTTGTTTGCTTCAAATTAGAGTAAATGTGGAAAGATTGCTAAACCCAATATCTTAACAGTTCTATAGCTCTCCTCATTAGAAAGACTGGATGTGTATACACAATAAAGAAAAAATGGTAAAATAGGCAACAATTACATAATTTTTTTTAATGTCAGACTCTTAAGCCAATTGGGCATTCTGAAAATGCTATCTGAATGAGTATCCCACATGCTAAGTATAAAAAGACACTTTTTTACATTATCTGTGTGTATTTGCTGCTGTATTTTATTTTCTCACCAGAAGTAGTCAAAGGCTGACTGAAAGTACAGTCTGTTTGCATCAAAAGTTACTACTTTTGTTCAAGATGTAGAAATGCCTCTCATTTTTCCCCCACATTGTTTAAATGGCAGAACAGCTAGAAAAAATTGCTGTTGAAAGGTAGGAGAATATTTGTAGATGGCATCATTACTGACCCAACTTTGAACCGTAAATCTAAGGGAAAAGTTATAATGCTAGCAGCTACTTAGAGAATTTCAGTTTAGTTCTGTAGGAATCGCTGTATCTAAAGGCAGATACAGAAAGAACTTCCATGCTTTTTACTTATGAAGATAAATATACCCCTTCCATTAAAAAAAAAACAAAACAAACCCTAAACATGAGATTTTTAACCGTTGGACAAGCTAACAGGTGAAATGGACAAGTATATGAATGCATATCTATTTTCAATATAATGTGAAAAGTTAGCAAGTTTATCAAGAATGCTTGATAACTGTTATAAAGTCTGAATAAAGTTAAAACTCATATTCATATATGCTATGTGACTGAATTTTTTTTACACAGAATGAGTTAATGCAATGTGTGAGCATGTCTGTGCATGTGTGCAGAAGAATTTGTCTGAACATTTAGTAAATTGCAGTTCAACATGAGGAGTTATTATGGAAGACATTTAAAGCAGGAGAACAATATTTCAGACCAACTAAAACTCATTTCACCACTTCTTAACATATATGTGTACATTTATCAAGCAAAAAGAAATCAGCATATTGTATTATTTATCATTATTTATTTACATAATATAATTCCTTGTAGATTGAATTTTGTTAAAACCTTGAGTGATCTGAGTTGAAAAAGAAAACCAATGGTGTGATCTATGCTACAGGCAGGTTACATTGTAGCAAGTGTAGGTTGTACAAAAATAGAAACTGCAGTTCAAATATTGTATCAAATTATATACAAGTATATTACTATATATATTTGTAGCTTCTAAACATTCTGTATGTTTTAATGACTTCTTTCCAAATGCATTTTATCAGTACGGATCACAGAGCACTGCAAAGTGTTTTAAAAAGACTGTTCTATCAGAACAGACTTAAAAAAACCCAAAAAAGCCAGAGATACTTCATAAGAAATGCTGGTAGTCAATTATATGAAAATTGTTTTGCTTTTAGTCAATTTGGTTAATTTGTGCGAAATATATCTAATTGGTTTCTAAGAAAAATGGATGTCCCCAAGGAAACTTAGTGACAGATATTTTAGTATTAAAGAAGGAGATCTAGAAAGCAGACAAGGAAAAAAAGAAACAATCAAAAGGAAGCTTTCAAAAAAAGTCAGGAACTAAAGACATATAGAAAAAGAGAGTTATCAAGATATATATAGAGAGTTATTAACCATACAGCTTAATTCTGGTGCAATAACCATAGTGACTGATTGGTTAATTGAGCCTTAATACAAAGCAAGTGAGAAACCTAAATAAAAGACATGCTTGTGGCTGCCTGAGTTCTTATGGATATTACAACAAGGGCAGATATCAATGGTATTTTACAGGAAATTAGTAATTGCAAGGAGTAAATAAAGGTTATTTTAAATTTCTTGGACTCAATAGAAAAATCACACCTAAACATAGTGGACTTCAACTTGGTATACATGAGACAATGGCTGAACAAAACACTAAACAGGTTAAAAATGTGAATAGTGTGGGGAATATTATGGTTTGAGGACTTCAGTCACTAAACTGAGAAAACACAGAACTGAATCTGGAATGGAATTTCAGAATTTGATGACAGTAATGGTCTTTGTCTTTTATATCTGAAGTGTATTTTCTCTTTGCTGATCTTTCATAGTACAAGCTGAAAAGTCTTTTTCAGTGCTATTATTCCATCTTTTTCCTGAATCAGTGAAAGGAATAGTGGAAATGATCTGCCAAGAGGTACATGTTTTTAATCTCTTTGGTTCTCATTAGTTTTACTTTATGTGCCATTTTGCCTTATTGGCTGGAGTCTGTTTTAATGCTTATTAAAAAAAGTCCAAAAACCTCTCTTTGGAAGACATTAGAGAAAAAAATAGTTGTCACTGCTCTCAAGGTCATGAGACCACATGGCCTTTCTATGAAGTCAAAGTCATTCAATTTCCAGAAAGGGGAAGGGAAGTAATCTTCATAAAAAATGTGCTTCAGAGTACCCATTTTGAGGCTCCTCATCCACCTCGAGAAGAATATTTTTCATTTGACATCTCTTTACAGCCACATTCTTTGAACATGTCCACTCCCTTTTTTACATAGTAAAACCAAAGCAAGCAAACAAACTGTCGTGGTTTAAGCTTAGTCATAAATTAGAAAAGCATGTAGCCTGCTCGTTTTCCCCCCACAACCTGTCCTTCCC
>WYDI02022555.1:7562-39500 GCA_009867235.2 Psittacus erithacus | reverse complement strand
AGGCTGAAAGTTAGAAACACAGTGCTGCACCAGCCACTAAGAAGGAAAAAAAATGACTGCTACTGCTGAACCCATGATACTGCCCATGTCAGGGGTTTGAACAAAGTGAGCTTTAAGGTCCCTTCCAACCCAAACCATCCTATGATTCTGGTGCCCGGGAACTTGCCTCTTTTTTGCCCTGAAACCCCAGCCTCAGCTGAATAAAATTAAGGGGCAGAGTTCATATTTCTTGTCAGGATAACACTGTAAATTATCATGAGGAGTTTTATTCCTGCTGACCCTCTGTGTATCTATGTGCTACCACAGTTTTGCTTGCCTGCAAGAGCCGCACTGGCTGCTACCTGATTGAACTCTTACTGAATTGTCGGGTGGATTACATTCTCTGCAGGGTTCTCATGGTTGTCTCTTCTTTCTGAACAGCTAAGAGGATTGTATCCTGCACATTAGGCTTGTTCTGAGTTGCAGCAGTAGTAAGCCAGGGAGGAGAAGACCAGGCTTAGCTGAATGTGACTGTGTGGTAGTCCTTATGATATCCTTCTTGGGGTATTCCACCTTCCACTGCTATGGACACCTGCGAAGTGCAGGACAGGTTTATGGTTAGGGTCATGGATGATTTCCCAGATGCACATGGACCTGTCTACAGAGTAGAAGCTGCTATTTGTCCCAGGACATCTGAGTCAGTGAAGAGAACAGTTACTACCAGTGAGTCATTCTTCCTTGCTGTTTTCAGATGAGGACAGATATCAGCTGAAATTTCATCTGGCTTGGAACTGTTGTACTGATTGTATGTGGTTCTGAAAATCAGGATAAAAACTAAGAGTGTGGTTTCTAAAGTAATCAGCACCATTCCAAAAATATATCCTAAACTACTTCCATGGCATTAGTTTTAATGGCAGTAAATTCTTCTGTTCTGCCTATAGATTGTGGACGATGAGGAAGCTTCCTTCTTTTCTGGCTCGCACACTCACTTCTGGGACCACTGGCTCCCCAGAGCTTCCTGACATGAATGAAGGTAAGGTAATTGGCTGTACTTTGGAAGATGTAGCAGTGTTTCTGTGTGTGGTTGGAGGTTAATGGCAACAAATATGCGCAGTCATTAAGGTTACAGATATGGAGGCTCATCTGGTTCTTTAGTCTTGGCAGAACATGTGATTCTTCTTCTGGAGGGACAACTACTTCTCAAGTTGGCTCTGCACAGAAAGGAAACATAGTACAGAAAGGTACTGTGGCCACTGGAGAGAATCATAACACCATAGAATGGTTTGGGTTGGAAGGGACCTTAAAGATCATCCAGTTCCAACCTCCTTGCCATGGGCAGAGACACTGTCTACTAGACCAGGTTGCTCAAAGCCTCATCCAATCTTATCGTAGAAGGAATAAAATAAAATGGCAGAGTAAAGAATATTGCTATTTTCTAACTGACATTTATTACCATAAATGAAGCCATAATCAAAGGTTTAAGTGTAACACAGGTCATGAGTCCTGAACTAGCAAAGTCTGGGGAGCAGAAAAAATAATTCACGGCCTTTCAAACCTGTCCTGGATCTTTTTTGAATTTATAGTATCACTTTTTTGCTACCTTTTTTTTTTTTTTTAATAGCTAGAACCCAGAGGAATATAAAATGGCCAACAGATGAAGGAACTGAGTGGGAATAGTGTTTTACAGAACTTTTAGTGTGTTAATATCGCTAATTTTGTAAACAGGGAAATCTTCTAATCAGATCAGCAGCATTGCCTCGTGAAAATGCTCTTGTCAATGGAGCTTTGTGTTGAAAGATTGTTTTGGCACTCTATAATCGTAGTAATAAGCCGTAATGTTCCTGTTGCAGAAGTTCTGGAAAAAGTTTTCTTGCATTCTAATCCCAGGTACTGAGAAAAGGGGAGGAGGAAAAAGGGCTGGTGCCAGGTACAAATAATTCCTTCATGGACTTGGATTTCTGCTTGTTTCTGAGATCTTTCCCATTTTGTTCTCTAAATAGAAATCACAGGTTATCCAGTACAAGAGAAAATGAGGGTTATTCATTGTTAGTGAATTTCTTTTCATCATAGTTAATGAATAGTAATTTGGAAAATTAAAGGAAAGAAGCAAGGATACAGAATATTGCATTCTTGCAAATATTACCCTACTCTCTCTATATCTAGGTGGTAATGATACCGTCTAGAAGATGAGTGAAAATACTGAAGCTGTGGATCCATGCTGGCCTTGCCTCTGATTGGTTTTCAAGGAATACTAATATTTTGTGGACTGTATAACTGTAAATATTTGAGATTCTCTTCCAAAATTGTAACAAATAATGTTATACAAACTTTTGCTGATACGTAAACTAGTTTGCTTTAATTTGGTGTCTATGCTTTTACAAAGCACCAAATATTTACTAGCTTTTCATATGCTTCCTTGCAACTTTGGGTCTTGGTTGTGAATATCCTCACTTCTTCCATGGTTCTCCCAAAGGCTACATGAAGCAGGACTTTGGAAGTTTTCTCTAAGATAACTCGTCCCACTTTTTGAAAATCTTTCAGATACTCTTCCCAAAGTTAATATTGTTTGCCAACAGCACATGGTAACAGTGAGTTTGAAAAACTGATTGGAATTACACTGCAAGCAGATACTACACAGAGCCGGTAGACAAAGGAACCACAAAGCTGTTTTTGAAGGAAAGGATGAACTCAGTTGAAAACACAAAGATACTGAATGTAAATCAGGCAAAGACAGGTTGCCTGCAGTTGCTTACTAAAATTGCAGGACATGTGCTTAAATGGAACCCAAGCCCATAGAATAATCAGGTAACCCCTTACTAGATGTAGTTTGCATTGTTTTTTTTAATTGTTAGTCTAATCTGTATTTTCCACTCCACAGGACACTTACCCCTTCATGTGAATAATGGTGTGTTGTGGTAATCTGTACATATTAATATATTTGCTATAACACTAAACTAAACAGCTACCGTTTTTCCTTACTTTAGCATTAATGAAAAATTAAATGCTATTACTCTTCTCTATTGACTTGCTGAAAGCCTCTTGCCTTCAATGAATGGCTCTGTGGCAGTGTTGTTGTCCTGGATCTCTGTCAGCGCATTGTGTTTCTGGTGGTGTGCTGGATAACACGTTTTTTAGAGCCTTGTAGGATACAAAATCTCTTACGCAGCAACTCTTGCAGTGCTTAGCTTCATGTTAGACATTTGAATCTGCATCTTTCAGTAAGTCCAGACCAAGCTCTATACTAGTGGTAAAATACATCATAGTGGTCTACCTGAACCTGGATACAGCCTGGGGAGACACCAGCACAAGAGGGCATGGATCTTACTGGCAGAGATGAATGCAATGACCTTGTCCAGCTGCCCTCATGTCCTTTACATCACAGTGCAAATATACTCAGACCCTGCTGCTCTGGCATTAATGATCCACTGATCATAGTTTAGGAGATACTGTGAAATACACAATGATAGGTAAGCCCCATTTGCTGCAATTGTTTTGCACTTTTAAGACATTTGCCAAATAAGAAAAGAGTTTATGGATATCTGTGCTTAATAACTTTAAATTTCTTTTTCAAGAGCAATGTAGTCTTCCCCAGGGGAAGGGAAGAGAAAAACTATGTACTTATGAACCTGTAAAATGGCCTAAATTTAGCTTGGCAACCTTTTAGAAACACTTTTATGCTTTGTCCCTTTTATTGTTAAAATAAAAAGTATGTGGTCTCAGCCTGGTACATGTTCACTTGTATGCCTGAAATTGAAATCAGAAGTATTAAATGGGACTAATGACATCTATACTTGTTTACAGGTTTGGATCAGAGTTTTTTTCAGAGCTTTCTACTGTTTAGAGTTGAAAAGGAAGATGAACTTGGTTTAAACAAAGAGAAGGTGCTATTTATTCCCCTTCCATCCCAGCACAGTCTGCACACTGTTGGAAAATTGAGGTTTTGTGTTCTAGAAGCTGTAACAGTGTTTTTACTAACACTGTGTAGATCCAGTGCATGCTATGGCAGCTTCACAAGTGGAGTGTGAGTAACAGGAAAGTAGTACCTATTCTGTAAACAAGCCATCTGCTGCTTAAGAAAAAAGAATCTGACCTTCCCCCCTTCAAAAAAAAAAAAGAAATTAACTCTTAAGATTTGAAACCAGTTTCTTTCATAATTTTTTTTCCTTAGAATTGTAGTGGAACTCTTCTAATTTCAAAAGACCATCTTAGCCTAATTTCCTAAAGAAATGAGATCTAAGCAATCTATTTTGTCTTTGTCTGTCTATCTCCTTGTCACCCTCTTCCTCCAGAACCTGTTGTTTCTTGATGTCAGCCAAAATAGATGAGCACAAATCTTGAAGAGAAATGTGTTTCCACAATCTTTGTGAAAACTGTTTCTGAATCAGAGGTTCATTAGGGTGCCAGAGCTAGTGTTGGGGTCAGCCATGGACTGTGGTGTTTGCTGGCAGCTGGTGAGTGACTGGGATCTCTGTGCTGGCTGGCTGGTATTTGGCCCCTTGCATATCTCTGGGCTAACCATAGCTCATGCTGGTGCTTGTCTAGGGAGCAGGCAAAATAGAATTAGGCTGGGAGTGCAGGAATGGGAGCTGAAGGTGTTACAGGGGAAGGAACAAAAGGGAGGTTAGAGGTGTTGCAGTGGTGGTGGTGTAGGAGATTTGGGATTGGAAAGCAGCAGAAACTGAAATGACTGTGGAAGAGTGGGGACAGAGCTGAGCTGGTCTGGCTGAGAGAGGGGTATGTGATTTAAATACTGACAAAATCAAGCTCTGCTTGCTCCAAGGTTCACAGGATAGCTTGCTGATCGCTGTGAGTACACTGACCAGGCATTTAGCTTGAAAAGTGCCAAACCTAATGGTACCTAATAACCTGCAAGTATAAAGGATTAGCTTGTAATGCAGCAGCCCTCTTTCCGTTTCACTGAGATTTGGTTTGTTTTTTTTTTTTGGTAGCCCTTCCTTGATGTGTCCCTATTTTGTCCTAATATTTTAACCCCCTTGTGTAAAAATCTTTGTAAATAAGCAAGGAATCCCAGCTATACATTCTCAGCTTCTCTCTTGAGACTGGGAATTGTTGCTGCTTGTTTTCAGCTGTTTCCGAATAGCATAGTGTACATTTACCTGCCTAATAGTGATGGAGTAGTTAGATAGAGTTGATGGGATGTTAGCACACTTAATAACCTCATCCAAGGGAAGAGCAGAGAAACTGCTTATGCAGATTATTCTTGAAGTTTATGAAAAACTTATGCAGAACTGGCATCAACTCTAATAGTGCTAATAGTGCAGGAATTAATTTTATAGACCTGTCTTCAGTGTCTTAACAATGTGTTCTTTGAGACTGATAAAGATTTAGTCTGTGAAACACTGCTGGCAAGAGCCAGTCTGATGCCATTGCCTGCCTTCATGGGTGGGATTATTTAAAAAGTACTCTCCTCAATCCCAGTATCCCAGCTGCACTGTTCCTGTTTATGTTCTTTTATGGCTTTCTGATTTGTGTTATCTCCAGTTTTGTTTGTGTTTAGGCTGAAATATTTTCACACCAAAATTCCTCAACCTGATCCTGATCTGCTGTGTCTTTCAACTCCTAATTAGCACTGCAGGTGTTTGATTGCATTAACAAACACTTTGTTGGCTAAACACAATAAGCTACAGAATCATGTTACTCAACCCATTATTGTGACATGCCTACTAACAGCATCAGAGAATTTGGCCAGACTTTTGTTTCTGGAATGCAATTTGCATGAATTTGCTTAATTTTCCTGTTCTGGGATGAGGATGGTGCCTCTTAGCACCAGGCATCCTCAACCTCATGTTCATCACTTGCTTTTGATTTTTATTTTTTTTTTCCAGTGCGAAGCAGATTGAGGGAAATAGTGGGAGCATCTACCAACTGGAGGTACAGTGTGCATTAAATGTATTTTACTTTATTTGTGAAACCCAAGTAGAGCTCAGGGCTGTGGTAGTGGAAGTTAATGCGTTAGCTTGCTGACTGGGGAAGAAAGAAGATCCAGCTAAAAAGTAATGCAAGCAAGGTTTCTGAATTGTTACTTTGTGGATCACAAAGTCTGTACCACCAAATGAACAAAATAAGTGATCTTGATGCTTAAAAGATTCTCCCATCAGCTTTGAATCCAATGAAGGTGTAAGAGCTCTAGAGTCTGGCTGGAAATGTTATATTGCTGTTGGTTGCTCTTGAGTTATTTGTTGGTGGATTACCAACATGGTGGTGGATTTATCCTGCACTGAATTCAGAGGCAGCTGAGCTGGCTCAGTGTGAAGCAGGCTGCATTATTAATTGGCTGGCAGCACCTATGTCACTTTGGAAAATTGTCTGCTGAGGATTGGGATCTCCTTAGTCAGGAGCATCTTGGGCATTTATTTTCCCTGCTGTACTTTAATATTAATTTACATATAATTTAAATAATTGGTGATTTGGCTTTATTCAGGTTACTTTCCTCCCCATCCATTGCGCTGAATAAGCCAGAGTTGACTGTAATCCTCCACTGTTACCAGTTCTTAAAGTCAGTATAGCCTGGGGGAATTATGTATTGTAGTTTGGTTGTTGCCATATTCATTGTATTGATTGTTAATTTTCTTATGACTGTGTTTGCTGAGTCCTTCTTTCACACTTTGTACACTGATGCGGAAATAAGGAGATGCTTGTCTGAGTGGAGTGTTTGATGTGTCTAGGCCTTCTGACTAGGTTTATCGAGACAGGATTATAATGACACTAAAGAAAATGTCTGAATCTGAAAAGCTGATTTTTGCTTAGTAAGACTACTATCTAAGCATGAGAGGGCTTGAAATTTTCAGTAAGTCAGCTGAAAAGGGCACTTAAAAGAACCTTTCCTGCAGTCCACAGTGGCTGGGAAGGAACCCCGCCATATGGAAGTACCACCTGAGGATCAAGATTTTAGGGGCTCTGGAAAAATCTGATCTTCTATCCATTTCTTTTTCCCCACTGCTCCAACCCTGGGAAGAGAGTAGACTGAAGCCAGGATCACCACAGCAGTGCTTTTCTTAGATAGGTATGTCTCTTGTGGTGTATAAATTACAGCAGAAATGGTTTGCGGAGTACTGTGTGTAACTACTGTGAAGAGGTAAAGCCAGGGAGCCCATGGCTGGGAATGCTTGAGAATGACAGGGTTAATATGGGAGGTCTGAAGGACATGGATCATGTTGCCTTTGAGATCATACTTTTAAAATGAAGTGACAAAGAGTTGATATATGTGGAGACTGAACAGCTGCTGCTTTAGTTAAGTAAGGCTGCAGAATGATTTGAGAGGATAAACCTAAGAACAGCTTGATAGGTAGGGGTCCCTAAATGTGAAGCAGGGAAGGACTGATGCACATACAACTGGATCACTGGGAGTCAGGAGACGTACATGTTGGAGGAATGCCTTTGGCTGTTATTTTTGCTAAAAGGAAACTTTGGTTCGTGATTTCTCTTGTAAAGGCATGTAGCATTTTGTATCACAAAGAAATATTTTGTATATGTATTCTGGTTTTGTACTTAAATTGTAATTAAAATTCTTAGTCTGCTCGTTGCTAATTACAGTCAAGATACAGTTGTGGCTGCTTCAGAAATAAATAGCATAATTTCTCAGAATGTTTAGGGCAGGCATTAGTTAATATTTAGATGAACTATCGTTACTATGTGAGTGGTACTGCAGCATGTAACAGTATTTATCTGTTGAAAAATGTTATTGCCTTGAGACCGATACTTCTGTATATTGAAGAGCACATTCTGAAGCTGAAGTCAAGAAGAGTTCTGCTGCTGACCTCAGGGGAGCCAGGATGAGATTGGTGAAAACAAAACATAGTTAAATTTTTATTGTTTGGTCTCTGCTTGTAGACAAATTTCTGGTTTACTCTCTAATTAAGATTTACTTTCTGATCTAATTTCTCTGAAACCTTTCACTGAAAGACCTTGGAAACAAATATTTTAAAAAGCATAAAGGTGCATCATCTTGGACATTGCATCTTTTCTTAGTCATCTAGTATATTCTGTTTCTATACAGTGGCATCCCTTCAAATATTAACCCCCTGGAGGAGGTTGTTATCTTTCTATTTTCTCTGAACTCTGCAGTACTTTTGTTGTTTAGATGTGGTAAACCATAATTCGTATTTAAAACAAACAAACAGAAATTTTCTGCTGGGCTTTTACCCTCTTTGATCATGGATTATTCATATTTCCTCCCAAATTCTTAACCAGAAAAGAGGGAATATAAATATGTTGCAGCATGACTGCTTTATACTTTTCTTCCAAAAATAAAGCTCAAAGCAGAAAAGTCTTAATCTTAAATGGCTAATACGCCGAATTTATCCAAAGTCAAAACAAGATATATTTTATTTTTGGTGAAAAGGTTCTTTCTGTTGTTTTCTTTATTTTTCTATTTTTTTAGTTGGTTTTGTAAAACACAGTGGGACTCAGGTCTCAGCAATGCAGCAGGCACAACTGAATGAATGGCACATTTCCACAAGTTTAAAATTAAGTGTGGTTACATAGTGTTTTATGCCTTCTCTTGCTCTGTGAAATGAATTCATAGTTTTGCATACTTTTTAGCTTTATACTGGAACTGTTGCATGTTTAACCCTTAAGTTCTTAATGCTTTGTTGTTGATTCTAGGAATGTTATGAAATACTTGCTTTTTTCAGTCAAGTTACACTTTTAAGGGGAGAAACATTTGGAGGAATAGGTAAGAGAGAATGTTGGGCCAGGCTGTTGTATCTTGTAGATACCTGTGCAAGGAACCAACTTGGTAGATTGGAAAGAAGTGACAGCAAGTTGGGCTTTACTCTCTTATGGGAATTAGAGCCCCTCTGACTTGGTGCTGGAAAAGCAGTTCTGAGGGGATAGTGCTTCTTTTCTTTTATAATTTCTTTCTATAACCTTCCTATGGGGTCGTAAGGTGACTGGGTAGGAAGAGAGAAGGAAATAGATTAATTTCCCCTTTCTTCTAGCTTGCCGATCAAGTGTATGCTGTATGAACTGATGCTGTGAAGGGAGAGCTCACCTGTGGATGATAGCAAGTCTTAGCAGATTAGTTCTCTTTGTTCTTAGTGCTAACCAACAGTATACATCAACAGTATACAGCTTTACTTCTTGAGAGAGATTGTAAGTTGACAATCCTCAAAAATTGTGGCTGTAGAAAGAGTTGTGATATGGTAGCTACTGACGACATGAATATACAAAAAACCTCATAGGTTAAATTATGCCTGCTGTTTTCTTTTCAAGGGGAACCATTTTGGTAGTATTCAGAATTAGATAATTTTTGTTTGTCTTTTTAGCACAAAGTATGTGCTTGCCACTTGTGCACAAAAATACTTTAAAGTTTTCTGCAGTGGTCTTGCTTAGCATATCTCATTATGAGTATCTCACATTCTTCTCATGGCACGCTCACTGTGCCTTGCTATTTTTACTACTGTTTTGTTTTAATTTTGGTAATCTCCAATGTGACATCTTTTAGCCATGGTTGCAGTTCTGTTGTCGTACTCCATTGTTTTGGTTTTTTTTTACCAGGGATCATGTGCAAGCAATGCAAGAAAGAAAAGTTCTTTATACTTTACTGGCAAAACGGCAGGAAGATCTCCCTCCTAGGAGAATGAAGGATAGCTACTTGGAAGTTATTCTACCTCTAGGAAGTCAACCTGAAATAAGAGAAAAGTACCTGAATGTACACAACAGTGTAAGGTAACAGAGGAACCAGCATAGTATTAACTTTCATTTACTATGTATGTAGGTATTTAATTGTCAAAACCCGTATCTTACAGGTTTGGAAGGATACTTGAAGATCTTGACAGTTTAGGAGGTATGTATCTACGCCCTTGTAAAGAATGTAGAAGTAGTGCAGACAAAGTGAGTTTGTTTACTACTGTTTGGTGTGGTATAGTATGACCTCGGAGAGGGAATCACATCAATGTGCTTTCTCAAAGAAGAAGGAAAAATCCCAAAAGATACTGATGCTAAAGGAGAAGGAAGGATGATAAAGAACAGACAGTAGCAAAATTGCTCAGCTTCACATTCTTGCCTCTGCCAGTTTTGTAAAGGAGCAGCTCAGGAATAATTTACCGAGAAATTATCCTAGATTATGAATCTGTATTGAGTGTTCGAGAAAATTTGCAAAGTGCGCTATTTCAAATTAAACCAAATTTTGCTCTTAAAAAAAGAAATTCAAACCAACAAGACCAACACAAAACCTAACAGATAATGACGTGCAAGTATTTCAGTCTTCCCTTTGGGGAGAAGATATTATAATGTAGAAAGAACAGACTGTATCTGTTGAGGAAAAATGGAAAACAGTCTATAGGTTCTTGGATTCTGTCTCCAAATTGATGTTAAGGGTAAAAGTGACTCAGTTGTTTCACGAGTTAGGGTTTTTTTTTGGGAGTTGGTTTTTTTTTCTTTTTTTTTTTTTTTTTTTCCCGCCTCCTTTTCATTTATTCATGGTCTTTAAAAGTTCAAATTCTTTGACTTTTGTTTTAAGCTAAAACAATTGGCAGGTTATTACTCTAACTTGGACGTACTTTTCTCTTAAAATGTCACCAAGTGACTTCTTTCTTCATCAAAGTTCTCTAGCTGGTTGGGAGTGTTTTGATGGAGGTTTTTGACAAAGAATAAGTGCTTATTTAGAGGAATGGAACAAGGCTTTTTTTTTTTTGGGCGGGGGGGTAGCAAAGAAAGGCTGTGAGTCAGATGGGCAAAACTGAGGACAACAGAGAAACAAGTGAATGTGTCACATACCTAGTGAGGATAGGCAAAACAACTAGGTGATTTGTATTTCTTTCTGGGACGGGGAAGATGCTGGCTTCAGTACGTGTCTTGAATTAGAAAAGGAGACTTGAAACAATTGGTACTACCCCCTATTGGTAGATGAGATGAGCCTGGTTTTCAGTCTGTGCTTTGTTTATTTCCCCTGGAAATCTGTGAAATTCTTAGGTTTTTTGTGCTGGAGCACAGAACGTCTGCCTTGTTTGTAGTCATACTGGGCTTCAGTCAGTTCTGCTGGGGATATATTGTGTTAATGGGATTAATCAAGATTCTGTCCCAGTTATACAATATTTCAGATGATGGTCAGCACTTTGCACAGGACAGTGTACTGTTTCATTCTCCCCTGCCCCCCACCCAGTATATTCTCTGATCTCAGCAGATATACTGCATATAGGTCTAATTGACTAGATTTTTGTCTTTGGCAATAGTATCCTGATAAATCCCATTCAGTTTCTTACTAATCATATTGATGGCCATGAGTTGATGGGCAGAACAGTTTTTAGAATTGTGACTTCAGTGATTTTAGGGAAAAATATCGTAGATTACCTGCAAGGTCAGAGGTCTTCCTTCTTGCATATGTCAGTATTAGGTATAAATGGATGCTTTTGATTATGGAAATCTGTATTGAGTGAAAATCACTTGAGTACTAGGAAAAAACCCTTTTTTTTTTTTTTTTTTTTCTGGCCTTTTATTTCTCCAAGTCGTCTGTTTACTTGGATGTGCTCTTGTGAGCAGACCTAATTAATTTAAATAGTGGTTCAGCTAGTAGTAATTACAGTGTGATAAATATGTCTGACTAAGCTTTCATACCTGTAAGGCACAATTTTATCTAATTTGCACCTCCTTAAAGGAATCAGTAGTTGAAAATAAGTCCTCAGATAGCATGTATCCTTGGACAACCTGCATGAAGTCAAAATAAAAGGTAGGAAGTATCTGAGACTGTGGGCTGCAGGGGTAGAGGGAAGAGATTACGTGGGATTGGATGTGGAGCAACGAGTTGATTTAAAGTGGTCAATTACATTTCTATTTGTAGTAAGTAAATGTGCATATGACTGAGACAGCTGCTGAATCATTTTTCTTTATAGCAATGTTCTGAGTTAAGTACACAAAATGTGGAAGTCATGTGCACTCTGAATGATACTTTAGTTTGTGTTTTACAGGTACTTCTCATGCTTCACAAAGATGGCTTTGATCTGCTCCACTCAAGTTTTTGTTAAACAGCTGACTCCATTTTTGGTCTCTCCACAGTTCTTATTTGCTACACTCACACCAAGCAGGAAATGCAGCCAAAGTCTCCTTTATCAATAGTTACAGCTCTGGTGGATAAAATCAGTAAGTGGCAATTTAGTCAGTAGAGATGGTTTCATGTGTTTGTCTTTCCACAGCTACTGCCTTCCCTGGGTTGTTACTGAGGATACCTTCTTCACACTCCTGTTTAGTTCACTTCATCTTGTTTTGTTGAAGGGGGAGGGAAGAGGGTTTTTGGCATTTCATATTTCACATTCCCTTCCCTTCAAAATCCAAATTTCATGCACATCTGTGTTTGGTTTCACTTTGACATGAGTTTCTTAGGTTCATTATTGAACAGTTTTTGTTCTGGTGGAGTTGGATCTTGCTTGTGTCGCATGTTCTGCTGAACACCACTATGGGTCTGCCATTTGTGTGCCTACTTCCTTCTCCTGTTCTGGCTTCTGTTCCTTCTCCTGTTCTCCTGTTCTGACAAGGCAGAAACTGCAGGCTGGCAGTGTGGTCCCTTGCAAAAACTGTCTTTTCTGGGTTGACTTTGTGTGTGTTACCACTTGGAGAACACAAAAAAGTCTTAGCAAATCCAGTCTTTCTAATGTTAGCTGTTAGTGATCCAGCAGCCTCTAATGTTTGTGTTGTAGATTTGTGCAAGAGGATTATATATCCAGATTGTGACATCAAATTCACAGGCAATGTTTCTTGGGTTGGGAAGACCTCAATGGAAGTGAAGATGCACATGCTACAGGTTAGTTCTTGTGACTCCTGTCCATCTCATCACAAGAATGAAGTGTTTCAGAGAATTCTGGATGATATTAGCAATATAAATTACATTTTCTAGAATAATTATTTTTAAAGGGCTTGAGGCAGTCCTAGTGTTTCAAGAATAAGACAACTTGAAGTAGTCTAGATGCAGCAAGTTACTCTGTTGCTTACTTTTCTTTCAAGATGCATTTTTCTTAACCAGTGTTTTGTAATTAAACTGCAACACAGTACTCCTATAGAAAAAAATAGGTGGCTGTGCTCTGTATGTTCTTGACTAATTTTCCCCCTGCTTTTGACAAACTTTATTTTTTTATTTGGTATTCAGATTCAGTATTAAATTGTATCTCTTGTGTTCGTCTTATCTACTGTGTAGCACAACTTCTGTAGTAAGTTATTAAGTACTAAAGAATGGAAAATAAATGAACGTTGTAACAAGGCTACACTGTGCAGAAAGCAAGAGGAATATTCATAATTAAATTAAAAAAATCTATTGAATATTTACTGTCAGTTGATTAGTTAACTGAAATGTTAGTTCAGTTATTTAATTATTTAGGATAGCAAAGATATGCTATGACCACTTAAGTTATGTTAGTGGCTATAATTCAGAGAAACATGTAAGTATTTTTTATTCAGTTGGACTCCCTAAGTGAAGTCTTTGATGTAGGCAATATTGTTTTACCTTTATCGTCTGAACTCCTCATGGTGCTGGCATTAGTGTCAATTTGTTATTGACAGAAAATGTTCTAGCATTTCTCAGAATAAAGGGTAAGTGGGTCCTTTTACAATGCCTGCATCGATTTCCTCCCCACCCAGCTGAAAGTAGTAGTTAATAAGTATTCCCAGTGTAATGTTTATATTGAAATTTTCCTGAAACTAAAGTTTTGTGTTATTTCATTCTTTTTGAGCTGTTGTGAGAGATCTTGGATGGGATGACGGAATGGGAAAGTAAACAACATTAACAGTGTGATGGCATAGTTGATGTCAACTGAATAGATTGCTAAGCGCATTTAGAATTGTATTTTTAAAATGTACTTGTTTCCTGTCTCTCTTAGCTACATGATGGTGATTACAGCCCTGTGTTAGATGCAACCTTTGTCATGGTGGCCCGGGATCCAGAGAATAAAGGGTAAGTTGTAGGAGGGGAAAATAGTTTTCAGATTCTTACTGTGGTGCAAATAGCAAACATGACAGCTTGCTATGTATGTGGCATATAGCCACACAGAAGGCATATAGCATAGGTGACAAATCACATAGTCGATGTTTTTTGCTGGTAAGTGTTACTTTCCTCTGGCAAGCTTCAGAGCAGTGATTCAACGGTCAGGTGGTACCAGGAATTGCTGTTAATCTTGGGATTGGACCCTTTTCTTTATTAGGTTTTTCCTGTGTTTGAATGACTGGCTGGATAAACACAGAAATGAATGAGTCTGCTAGAAACCTGCCTGCATTCTAAGAGTAGTTAGAATTAATTGCTGTCTTGCCATATAACTGGAAAAGATTGAGTTTTGATGGTTAAATAGTCTTTGAGTGAATAATGCCATTAATTCCTTAATAGATACGATAGGTTTCATTAGAATAATTCAGTCTAAAACTTACTAATGTAAGTAACATGGAACTATAACTATTCACAGAACATAAAAAACCCCAAACCCCTCAACCCAAATTTCTTATTTTTCTGGTTTTACTCTTTCTGTAATTCCTTAGTCATTAGACTAACAGGCTGCTTATTTTCAGTTTGTTTGACTTCAGCACCAGAAAAATCAGTTGTATTTCTTATCTCTTTCTTGTGTAGCCTGCAAAAGTAATAAATGATTTTGTAACTAGTTTTAATAATTGCCTGTATTTAATGAAGAGTGATATGTTTAATGAGGGAGGTTAGCTTGACATAGTTATTTAGTCCTGATAATGTTAGAAGTACTTATTAGGTTGGTTTCATTCAGATTTGTAGTATTTTCTTAGAACCTATTAACATACAGTACATTAAAATATCTACATATAATTATGGTTCTCATTTTAAGGACTTACTTTGCAAAAGATTTACATCAAATCTGATGTAATTAAACACTAGCAGATTGATTTAGGACAAGCCTTTATGGGCTTGTGCAAATAGATATAAACTTTAGTTGCTGTTCTTCAAGCCAGCTGTTTTGGAAGCATTCTGTCTATATAAGGAAGATATTTATTCTAAGTAAAAACCTTTCAGAGGCACAGGGTATGTTAGGCTAGTTATAGTGCCACAAAAACATGGCTGTGTGGCTCTTGGGCCGCAGCAAACTCTCATCTCAGCAGCTTGGGTCTTGAGCAGGACAGCTGCTGTAGATGTGTCCTGAGCTGAGGAGAGGGAGAATGAGCTCTATCATGGAGAAGGAGCTGGTGTGTCTCTGAAATCCAGAGGTTTAACAGACCAGGAAAGAGCAGTTTGTTCTAAGCTAAAACGTCCTCTCTGCATGCCTGTCACCATCCCAAGTAAAGGCTTGGGGTAGAGTTGAACTGTTCAGCAGATATTTGTGTGTATGCATATATATATTGTTCTGAGCATTTGTATTAATGTTGAAATAGAAAAAATAATAATTGGAAATTATGGGAAAGAATGGCTTTTGAAAATAAGTGTTTGCCTTTCCTTGTGACAATGAATAATTAAATGTTATATAATTAGGTCAGAATAAATTTATTTGTGCAGAAAAATAAACACACAAATTTGTGCTCAAGGCAGCCTTGTATCTACTTTGATAAGTGGTATATGTAGTAAACAGCTTTCAGCTGTTGATAAGACTGTCATGGGAACATATAGATTATACGAACACTTGCTAGCTACAGCACTGTGCACTTTCTGTTCCATGAGGAGTGGTACCGTTCAAGTTTTATGTATCTATTTTAGACTATCCTAGGTCATCACATCTTCATTTGCTGAATTTTTAAACAGCTTGAAAAATCTTCATTTTAATCCATGTGTATAGATTTAGCTCTTTAAGAAGCATAGATGCATCACCCTTTCTTAATTATACTAGAGAGTGGTTGGATCATTTAACTGCCTCTTGAGAGTTAAAGCTGGCAGCTGCACAATATGAAATAATCTATTTATTTCTATGATATAACCTGAAGTATCTCTTCATCTTGTACTGTGTATGTAAGCGAAAACGGAAGACTTATAATGTATTTAGAGGAGAAATTATTGTAAAGTTTGTAACTAAAATAAAAATTCCTGTCCGTAGGCCAGCATTTGTTAATCCACTAGTTCCAGAGAGCCCTGAGGAAGAAAAAATCTTCAATCAAGGGGAATGTATGTAATATTTCCGGGTAGTATGCACATGTGCCTCAGGTTCAACTTAACAGCTAGAAGGAAATAAACTTCAGAAGTGTTGCTACTTAGAAATGCTCCTAATTTGTTCAAAATCATGTTTTGTTCTGTTTCATGTGTCAGTAGTGTAAGAGAGTTTAAAAAGCTGCTATCACATTCTTGGCAACTGTTTGGCTAAACTAAACTGACAAAGAAGGGCACTCCTGATGTGCTCTGCACCCTAGGTAGAGTTCTCAGTTTCCAGGATGCTTTCTCCACTTCAGATCTGAGTGCAGCACTGGCTTTTCCTAATGCTCTGGCTGATTGATTGCCCCCATGGTGGGCCTGCTGGGTGCATCACGGCTCCTTGCCTGTTGAGTTTCTTGTTCTTTTTGGAAAGAAGTTCAGAAAAAGAAAGGGGGAGAGCAGGGGAAGGACTGTGTAGCTCCATCTTATTTTGTTTCAAGCTGGAGTATTAAAGCAGAGAATTAGAGAGACATTAAAGGCTGAATGAACTGAAGATCTAAACTTTCAACCCTTGTGGTCTATGGTAGTAAGGTCTGTCATAGATTGCATTCTTGTACCATTGGCAAAACCTGAAGAAGGTTTGTTGTTCTGTAAGGTTTCTTCTTTGACATGTTTTTCTGTACTTTGAGGGGAATATTGAAGTTTTCTGTAGGAGCCGTGGGTGGGTATCATAGTTATGTGTAAAAGGTCTTCATCACATTGGTGAATAAACAGTGAAGTTCTGCCTTATTTTTTTCTTTGATATAGTCAATTCTAAAAGCCAGATTTCTGTTTGAATCTATGGGACTGTGGAGTTACAGCTTTTAACTTCTGGGGGAAAAAAAGAAAAGGAAAGAGACAGCTGACTCCAGGTTAAAATGTTCAGAGCCAAGCCAAATGTTTTTTATTTTGAATTGTAATATGATTTTTTAAAATGTTTAGTGAACAAACTGAAGAGGATTGATTTCAGCACTGCTTCCTTACTGAAAATGGCTCCCACTGCAGAAGAAAGAAACATTATTCATGACATATTCCTTAATACGTTGGACACAAGGCAAGAAGGGGAGGGGTGGAGGAGAACTGAAGTCTTATGGAAAAGTCATGTGCCTTTTAAGTGGGTGCTTGTAAGAGGGTAGTCTGGAATAAAAGCACACGTTTTGTTTTCCCATTTCACCATGTAAATTCTGTGGCATTTTATTTGAAACACAGGTACAAATTTTAGTGTGACATCTGCATCTCTTAAAAGAGTCTTCTGTTAGTGTTAGCTGTGCCAAGATGGTGAAAAGTGACAGTATAAGCACAAAGAGCTTCTGAGCCAGCTGTTAGGAATAATCTTGAGGAAAGGTGTTAGTGATGCTTAACCAAATAAGAGAATGGAATGATTTTGCAGCTGTGTGACTTGCAGAGTCTGAGAGTTTTCTGCCCTGATATCTAAAAAAAAAAAACCTGTGAGGGTAGGAGTTGGCCATATTTTGATCAGATAACCTTGCCATGTGTTTTAAATGTAATACATGAAAGCAGTATTTGGGGGAGACTGTTGTTGGTGTACTTCTCTTATATTTGAGCTTTGTGGGAAATCATCCAGTGCCAGTGGTGATAGAACAATGCCTAAGGGCATTAATGCAATGGTGTCTTTGTGGGTAATTTGTTATTTCTTTAACCTATTACATAGTTGTTGTTTTCAAAGCTGTTTACCAAAGTGAGACATGCTTCCCCTAAAATTAGCAGATGTATTTTGTACACATTCTGTCTGGATTTGAAAACCTCAAACTGTCTGCATGTTTGATGTTTAATTACTGTTAGCTCATTGTATGCTTTTAAGTCCTGTTATGACTTAGAAAACAGTAAGGCTTTCTCTGACAGGCTTTATGGTCGTGATTCATCTTTTCTTTCATGTACCTTTCTTGAGCTTGTTCATTCACATAAGCCTGAGCATTAACAGAAGTTTTTGAAAGATCAGGAGCATAGGCTTATTGCAGTAAAAATAAAAGTATCACTTTAGATAAGGCTTCAAGGTCAGTTGGAGCAGCTTTTAGTGAGGAATTTATACTTTTTTGGGGAGGGGTCCTTTTTTTACTGCTTTGTTGGTCTTTTTTTTTTCTTTTCCTCAGTGTGTGTCTGCATTTGCTATTGTGCATTTTTCACTTGCTAAATTCTGCTAACATGGGCTATAAAATTTATTATCTCTTCCAAAGGACAGTAAGTTTCCGGAGTCGTAAATTACCACCCAATTCAGTGTGGATGGAAGATACAAAGCTAAAAGGGCTACAGATTTGCCATCCTCAGGTATTTTGAAAAATAAGTTACAGAAACAGTTGCTTATGAATTGTCTTGTAAGATTAATCAATCCATTATTTTGTTTCAGTTCTGCAGTCCTTGCAATGTATTTAGATCTCAGTTTCTTTTGACATTTTTCTGTTACCTGTATTGGTTACCACTGCAAAATAGATTTTTAATTACCTTGTTTTCTTACCAGACTACTCATTTTGTGTAAAGAGAGTCCTTTGCAAAGTGTTAAAGTTGGGCTTCTGGTTGCTAACACAGTTTTGAGGTCTTATGTTGTCAAATGAGTCAGATGAGCTCCTATTAAGTAAAGTTGCCTCAGCCATTTTGACTTTTATATATATATTTCAGTAGTGCTTTTTCTGTATTCAGATGTTGGGAGTTCTGTTAAATACTGTGAACTGAAGTGCAGGCCTCAACACGATGCTTTGGAAATAATGTATGTAATATAGCAGTTTGGTTTTTTTGTTTCCATGTACAGGAACGAAACATCTTCAATAGGATCTTTGGAGGCTTTCTCATGAGAAAGGCGTTTGAACTGGGATGGGCAATTGCTTGCAGCTATGGGTGAGTTGTAGACCTGCAATATTTATATAATCCAGAGGACTGGACACATACACATAGGTTGGGAAGCCAAACTAACCAACCTAATGACAATCTAAGTAGAAAAGAAGTAGGTGTCTAGTAGAATTTTCCACTGTTAGTGCACAGCACTGTTTTATCTAGAGAGTCTCTTGTATTTACAAAGAGATTTGCATCTTGCTTCTTGTTAAGCATCACATGTCAAGGTAGAAAATACGTCCTTTTTCTGTTTTCTTTTATCTTACCAAGCTATTGAGATTGGCTTTTGAAGATACGTTTTCTTTCTAACCATATAAAATAGAGATTTTGTCAAATAAGTATCATATCTTCTCATTCTGTACCAAAGAGAAATGGTTTCTGAACTTCTTCTAGTAGCTGCTTGTGCTTAGAAAGTGGGACTGAGGTCATCAGCCAGCAAAGGTCAATGCATAAGTTTAATGGGAGTATGTCTAGCCTGATGCAAAGTGAAGTGCTTTATGTCAGTGCTTGGAAAACTGATGGCACTGATGGCATGAAGATTGCCTAGCAAGTGTAAGTTATAAGATAGAATAATGATGCAATAACATGTCATAGAATCATAGAACAGTAGAATAGTTAGGGTTGGAAAGGACCTTAAGATCATCAAGTTCCAACCCCCCTGCTGTGTCCTTAGAGAGTGTGTGCTTTTATTGGTGTGAGAGTTTGCCTCCAGTTATTTTTGTTGTGGGTGATAACATTATTCTATAGCATTTCCTGTGGCCTCTCTTTAGGAAAGATACATGCTGTAGTAAGCCTTCATTCAAATGCTGATGAGGAAATATTTTAAATTTCCCCAATCACCCTCATTATTCTTGAGAAGAAATTTCTCTTTTTCTTGCTCAGAGGTTCCAGACCTTTTATTGTATCTGTTGACGACATCATGTTTCAGAGGCCAGTTGAGGTTGGATCCTTATTACTGCTTTCTGGACAGGTAGGAGTCAATTTCTTTTTTAAAAGAGAAAAACTTATCTTTGCTGTAGTCAGTGTTAATCACTGATGATGAACAGTGCATTATGAGAGTGTGTGACTTCAATTGTTAGACAGTGTAATGAAGTCTGTTACAGTGTGTCAATGCCAGTAATGAATTGGGAACTACAACTCTTGGCTTAACTATGCAGGTCTGTTACACGGAAAAAAACTACATCCAGGTTCGAGTACACACTGAGGTTTATGATGCAGACACCAGGGATCATCACACAACCAATATCTTCCATTTTACATTTATATCAGAAAATGAGGTCCCACGTATTGTCCCCAAAACATATGGAGGCAAGTATGCAATTAATGCTTTGTTGTCGTAACTCTCTAGAAAAGATGACTTTCTGTTGGAACACTGGTCATTCTAATAACTGAACTAATGGCATGTGAATAATTTAACAGGGTTTCATGGCAAACCAAGTTTATTTTATGCTCTCATGACAGTGTGGATTGCTTCTTAATCTTACCAATTATGTAGTTGCCCAGTACTGACACTAAGTTACTAATGCGGTTCTCTTTTCTCTACCTTATATCAGAGTCCATGTTGTATTTAGATGGGAAGCGACACTTTGCTGCTGTAATGAATGAAATCTGACAGGCACTGGATCAGCAGAAGAGCAGCATGCTGTCTTGGAAAGAGTTGTCACCAGAGATGGCTAACGGACAGGTGCTTGCAGTACCGCAAAAAAATAAAACCAAGTCTACTCTAAACCAGAACCCACAAACCTAAACCCCACAACAGAAAACACCTTTAAAATGCTATTTATGTATTTGCATATATTTGGATTTTTTATTCTTTGCTACTAGAATTTGTTGAAATCTACTTTTACATGCTAATGCTAGGAAAAAAGGCTGAAAAAAACCTGAGTACTAAGCTTCAGGTAGCTTCTTTTTGTCTGCTTTGAGTAACTGCATTATGACCTTTGCTGTCTTGTCACCATCTGCCTTTCTTTCTCTTAGTAGCTCTCCTTTGTGCTTCCCTGATAAGGGATAGAAGTTCTATCAGAAAAAGGTATGCAATAAGTAGATACACACAGATAAAGCCATTTGACCTACATTCTTGTGTAAATTCGGTTTATTTTTTGCATTGGGCAGCAAGCATAAGCTCAGAAGTTCCTAGTGTGTGCAAGGTGTAAAGCAGGTGCTTTCCATCAGCTGGGATTTTACAAGGCTGTACAGCTCCTGTTTTGGATGGTTTCATGGTTCCCTTGGGAGAAAACTGGATTTTGTGATGGAATGAGGTGACCATATGGCCTCTTTGGCATTCTGTCTGCGTACAGCTAGCCCTTGCCAGCCTCTTCTGACTTTGTTTTTGTTGTATATAACTGTAAGTTCCTTAATGAATTATTTCTCATGGTCTGTAGAGATGTGCTTGATGAGGTTGGGTGGGACTGGGAAACAGCATTGTAGGGTAGAATGTTTTGGTTTGTTACGGTTTGGGAGCAGAAAAAGTAAAATGCTGCTCAAATGGCAATGGTTATGTTTAATGCTGGCATTAGGGGTCTGGCAAATCTGTGTTGGGCAGCTCCCAAGTCAGCTGCTGAATGGAGAGAGGATTTTTATCCCACTGAGGATGCAGCTAGAGGACAGCCTCCTTGGCTGGATTATTTGTCTGGTTCCTTTGTAGACTGTAATGAAATATGAGTATTGCACAGCTTTAAAAGTTGTCAAGTTTATCTGTGAAGGACAGAGTAATTCTCCATCACAGAAGGAGCACCCTGGGGACATAACTATGGTATCTAAGTAACAGGGCAAAAGTACTTGGCACCAAAGTGTTTCTGATGTGGTGGAGAAAGTTTAAATAATCTCCAATATCTGGTAGATAAAGCCCAACATCCTGAAATCAGGAAGGTGAGTGGATGGGAGGCATCAACTTTTAGTGGTGAGGATGATTAGTCACAAGCATAAAACCTCTGATACCTTCAACTCAAGACTGACATAGTGTCTAATCAAGACACCCAAAAAGGAGTAGTTAGGCTTAATGATAGATTAAATGGATGAAATATGACATCTTACAATACGCAAGAATAGACTTTGGCTTCCATGCTAGATTTAAAATCTTTTGAAATCAGGAAGCGGTATGTAGAAGTTATGTGAATCAGCACAGATGCACAAAACAGGTTGATGAAATAAAGCAACAGGTTGAAATTTTTTTTTAAGTTAGAAAGTTTGAGAAATTCACAGTTAAGACCAGCTTCCTTTGGACCTAGGGAAGCATGAAGGTCGTGGCTCCTAACAGCTGATTGGTACTCACATGAGGAGGGTGAGTGTTGTAGCAACCAGTGTGTTATGCCTCAGCCTTTCCTAAGATTTGACTGCCTTCAGAAGTTAGTTATCTTCCCAGGCGAGGCACAGAGGTATTGCTGGACCTGCATCAGATGAATGCATTGAAGTGATAGCAAGCTCTTGGTTCCTTGCACAGAGTTTCTCTCTTCAGACACACCCCAGTGCTGATCCAGCTGTATGCTGTTACAGTCTTTTTATTACAGTTATAACACTGTGGATACATATTGTATTTTCTATTTTTCTCCTTTTTAAAAAACTCTTGAAGCTGAATATACTTAACTGACCACACAAATAACTGAAATTCTGGAAGGCAGGAAGTGGAAGGATCTAGGTCAGAGCTATGTGTTATTCCTGACTATCTGCAGGATTACATCAACCCAGTGGTCCTACCTGGGTCACTTTTGTATAACACTTGTAAGTTAAGGGGGTACCAAGTTCTTCCTCTAATGCCTCTTCAGCTGTATATATCATAATTTCTCAATTCAGCTTTGGGAAGGGATGAAAGAGGCAAAATATATGTAGTAGAGTAGGGAGCAAGCGTAGGAAGAAAATGAATACCACAGATGAAGATGCTTAGAAAAATTAGTGTGTTTCAAAGTTCATAATAACTTAAATGCATACCACTATCACAGTAGATAAAGAAATGTAGGTACAGTCGCACAGAATTTGTGTATATATATATACATATGTAAAAGATATGAAAACATAAACAGAAAGACAAAAAGTATGTGCTCACGTATTTTTTACTCCAAGAAGGTAACTCCCAAGTTTTTACCCTCTCTGATAAAAGGCTAAATGTGTTCAAGGGTGTTATTTATGCATGTCGCTCTGTATACCTTTGTGTGCGAGAGAAAATTGTTTGTGGATCTCACACTCGGAATTAAAATGTTTAACGTAATGGTGAGCTTATGTTGTAACTTAATGGCCACCCCATCGCTGCTGTCAGTGACTAGCCATTAACATACAAGCCTAAAGGTATTGGTAGAAAGTCTTCTTACTTGTAGTGAACCTTTCTTTGTAATTGGCTGGGGCTCCGCAGTGGGAAGTAAATGTTTCTGTGCCCATCACTTCCTGGAATACAGTGAGGAGGAGGAAGTGTATGCTAGCTGGACTGCCTCCCCATACCTTCTCACTTAGTGGTGATATAAAGGAAGATTTCTGTGGGACTGTCTGAGCGCAGTGCCTGAGAAAGCACTTTGTTTCAAATGCTTTTATTGTTTCTGTGCTTAAAAAAATAATGAAATTACTTTCTCAGAATTACTGTAACAGTTTCTGTTAGCCCTTCTTCAAATGCGCACGGATCCTTTGCAGCCACGTCACAGTGTGCAGTGTTCTGGGAAGAAACTTGCTGGAGCTGGTGCAGCGTGGGCCACTGAGCAAGGGTTTCAGTTCCAAAACCTGCTCCAAACTTACTGCATGTTTAATTGGTTGTGCTGCACATTCAGTTCAGCCTTTGCCTGGTGGCACAGTAATGACTCCTCTAAGTGCAGTTTTACCTACTTGTGGGAGAGATTATCTCTTCATGGGCTAGGCACTAGCTCACAGGAATATAAAAGGGCAAATACTCAGCTTTCATGAAAGAGAAACCAGGGACTCCTTTTGTGGAAGCTGTAGTTGGATGATGATATCTGCATAGAAAATACTCTAGAGCACTTGGCAAGAATTAGTGATGTGTGTGGAAGAGGAGTGGGTCTTGCACTGCTACAGTGCAGTAGCTTTTGTAACAAAACAGTAACAGTAAGCAAAATCCTTAGGTTGCCAGTTGTTTTGCGCCTCTGGAAGTAGTAATGATCCCAAACCCACAGACTTCAGGGTTCTGCCTCCCCCTGATTTCCAATGTTACTCTTTCATTCAGGAATCTCTTCTTCACTTCTTTTGCTTCCTTCATTTTCCTGGAGGCAGTGTGTAACTAAGGATCTGCCTTTGTTTCCACCCTATTTCCCTGGCCAACTCTCACCTTTCCCACCTCAAACATTTTTTTCCCCACTCTTTTTTTCTCTTCTAAACTTCTCCATCAGCATATCCAAATCTGTAAAACCCTCTTCTCTTTTTCCATATACATAAACTTTCATTTCAAGTATGTCACGTGGTGACTCAGGTCTTTGCTTAAGGGCTATTTCTCTAAAACTTTTCATCCCCATTAAACTTTTTTAAAAACCCACAGTTCCTTTGCCCATTAGCAAATCATTCCTTTGCCACGTGTGTTTAGAGGGCTGGGGCCTTCAAATTTGACATAGCTACACTGCTGTGGACCTAACTGCAATGTTCAAGGTGTGCAGATGTTCTTGGTTTTCTTTAGTCACTGTGTGTTCTCAGTCCTGTTTTATTTTCTCAGCTCAGGGCACAAGCACCGTTTCTAGGGCAGGCACGAGTGTTAGGTTTGTTTTGTGCCTTGGGCTGCTTATGAATAGCCATGTAACAGCCTGGCCTGTGTTCGTCACGCTGCAATTGCTTGGAGTTATTTGAACGTTCTCTGTGTTGATGTTTTTTGGTGTTTCAGGATTGATAAAAGCTGTAAACAAAATCCTGAGTAAAATTCAAGCAGCTGATTTACAGCTTGGTAACATGAAAAACTGCCTTTCTCCATGCTCCCCTCTTGAGATCATAGGGGCTTGATAGTACAGTACCAGCCTTGGGTGTTTGGCGCTGGTCCTGCTGTGCTTCCCTTACCCTCTATATGAGACAGGATCTCCTCCTCTCCCCTTGCAGGCCTTGCAGGGATGGATGGGAGGCTGGGGCTCAGTGGAGTTCTGCTTACTCTGGACCTCACAGATTGGATTCCTGTTTAAGCAACAAGATCTTCAGTAGTCTACTGCAGTTACATATTAGTCAAACTCAGGAAAGTAACAAAATTAATGAAATTTTATTGGCAAAAATCAAACGGAATGTGACCTATGTAATTCAATAGGAGGGAGCCTCAGTTTAGTTTATCAAAATACTTCAGTTTTCCAGCTGGATCTGGAATTATCTGTGTAAGAAAGAAAGTGAAAATGTTAGTAAAAAACCAAACCATGCAAACACAACAAACCATAAAACCAGAACAGCATCATATTTCATAACATGATGGTAAGGTCAACCCACAAGCAACATTGGAGCGTAATTTATCAGCTGACTTGATACTAGATTACTCTTTACTTCTGAAGATACTTGAAAGCAGAAAGATTTAACTGATTGGGGGAAGAGAGAGTGCAGCCTACCAAAGGAAGAATTCTGGCAGTTGGGAGCACATACATGTGTGTTCCTTGCCCCCAAAGCAAGATTTTAATCAGTTAACATCTGTAATCAAGAGTCTTAGGATTTACTTACAGTTCTTCCCTTGGCCACCACACTCTCATGGCTTCCTCTGGTTTGATCTAATTAAATCAAACACATTTTGAAGGCATGGCTACATCTTTGAGACAGGCTTTTTGAACTACTCTGCCACTTACACTATCTGCATCTTTTGCACAGAGGAGAAAGAGAATGCTTATGTATTGTTCTAGATTTTTAAACTGATAGTACTAAAGCTGTTAATCTCAGCATTCTAAGACTCTTTTTTAAAAAATATGTTAATGTTGTATTATTTAGGTGATCCATCATTATGGAGGGCAGAACTTCCCAGTGCCAAAATATGTTTGTTAGGCCAGCCAGCCCTCTTTCATTTTATAGTCTTAATATCCAGCTTCTCTCACTATGCTCCCCTGCTAGCTTGAAAGAGGTGATTTCCTAGCCTCCAGTCATCCCAGGAAGTCCTCCAGCAAAGAAACACAGTTTTTATCATTCCAGTGTTTTTATTATCAATCAATTACAATGCTGGCTACTCTGCCTAGAGGCTGCTGGGACCTGCTTTTGGTTGAGACAGCTCTTAAACAACAACTTTGTCATCACCAGGTGGTTCAGAAGAAAGCCACATGCTCGAGTAAATGACAGTGAATGTAAATGACATCTGAACTAGGCAGCTCAGCCCTCTAGTGAAAGTTTCATTATGCTGCTGAGGCTTGATGAAAGCCACAGAACACAAACACTTTAAATGGGTGTTTATCTGAACCCTAGCTTTTCTTGTGTTACGGGTAGGAGCAGTAGCAAAGGTGGAAGAGCTGCTGTGCAGCAAAGCAGTGCTCTCTGCTGGAGCTCTAATGGCACACCGGCTCTGTCAGATACTAGAGCAGCCTGGGAACTTGTGTCTTTCTCTTTTTGGGTGATGCCTAGGATCCACAGTAAGACTTGACAGAACCAAGAATTGATACGGACAAAATCTGAGAAGACAGGACAGACTCCAGAATTTCCAAATTCTTCCATCAGGTGTTAACAGGAAACAAGTTCTTGAGCACAAACTCACTGCTGCTTAAGACAGTTTTGTTCAAATGGGGAATTTCCACAGCTGGAATAAGTCCAGTGTGAGGGAAATAATAATTCCACACTAGACATAATTGAGCTCCTAATGAAATCAGTAGTAATCCAAAAGCTGTAACTGTAATAATGTGAGTTTACTCATACCATCTAACTGAAAGTTGGAAAGATTTTGGATTTAGCTTTAGTGGGAATAATAATTGAGTGTTTCTTAGTAGTATATGCATTTAAATATAAGCAGTGACTTACAGTTTCACTGCCAGGTTTCCAACCAGCAGGGCAAACTGGAAAAAAAAAAAAGGACAAAGTTAGTTGAAGTATATTTACACACACTTCTGCACACTTAATGTTCTCTTTCTGAACTTGAAGTAAAAAAGCACTCAAGCATCACATGTAAATATATATAACTAATAAATATGCATTTTTCTTCATACACGGGATGGTGTTGTAACAGTTTATGCCTGATACCACCTACCACTCTTGTTAACTGGGAACTGCCTGTCTCTTGATGGATATCTATGCCTTTTTTTAATTCTCATGCCCTTCTAGACGAAGTGCTGGCAAAGCAGTATCCGAGAATGAGTGCCTATTCTAGTAGAAGAGAAAGTTTCTTAATGAAATTCAGGTGACTACACAGAGACCTACATTCCTTGAAAACCACTGCTCGGGGGATGTTTTAGCAAAGAAATCAGTTCAAAGATTCCACAAGAGATCGAAGGATTTTATTTGAGGCCTTGCTCAGGAGTAAAGGGATTAGAGGATGCAGTAAACACACAGTTAACTGTGACCACCTGCGCAGTTGCACATTCTGGAGTGAAGCTCTTTTCTGTTCAGAGCTCTCCCTCTGAGGCTTTACCCTAGTGAGTTATGCCATATTACACTGCTTTTCAGGCGTGCTGTCAGACAAAATGCCACAAATGCAGTTAGGAATTGAGAACTCTTGATCCTGTTCTGTGCAAAGAATCCAATAAGGTGTCTAGGGAGGATCTTCTTAGCATTACTGCAAAAGCTGGAAAAAATGTGCTGCTCTGGAGATCAATATTCTGTAAGAACTATGTAACTCAGTGAGACTGAATTTCCTTTGTGAACTGTGTGCAGCCAAAGTATCAGCATTTATCTTTTTAAGTCTGTACAGGAAAGCATAATAATGATTTTGTACCTTCACATAAAGGTACTTTCAAATGCTGGGTGAAACTGAGTTGAAACAGAAAATAAGCTGCTGAACATGTGTATTAACACTTAAACAAATCTTTAAATAAATTAATGTGTTTATTAAACACAGTATTTAAAGGAATGTGAAAAGTTCACCTCATGCTTGAACTGGGAGAATATGAATTTTTGAGGCAAAATAATGATCTGAAGTGAAAGCTGCTTTGTCAGGGGAAGATAGTCACATAGCACTTGTAAAGAAAATACAAGTAATGGTGGTCTAGCTTTCACAGTATCACCATGTATCTTGATATGAATCACTCTCAATTACCTGTCACAGATCCTCAATGAATGACACAGGACAAGAATGGCCTGCATCTCATTGTAGTATGCCAAATGTACTGAAATATTGGGCCTGATTCTTCATGGCCTCATATTTTGTACAGGTTTATGCTTGTGACAGATGGTACATAATGCCTTAATTCAGACTAAGGAATGCTTTATGTACTGCATTCTCACGGATGTGAGGCACAGTGTGAATTACTATTCTAGAAACAACCTCTGGAGATATTGGGTCCTTGTAGCAGGGCAATCAAACCACTTCACTCAGTGCATGGAACTAGTCTCTAATGCTACCAAGTACCTTTCTTCCAAAAAGCTACAAATACAACTTGCAGTATTAAGTAAAACAATCTTCAACATGAACGTATTTAAAAGAGTACCTTCTCCATGTTTGTCTGTGTATTGGAATGCTTGTACTAAACGAAGTGTTTCATCCACTGATCTCCCAACAGGAAGGTCATTCATCGTGATCTGTCGAAGGATTCTCTTATCATCAACAATGAAAAGGCCTCTGTGAAAACAGTTTTTTGCTGTGTGTTAGGAAACAGAATGAAGTACAGTGTTGTGTTTATTTTATGTCTGCTGGATGGGAGGAATTTGATCCCTGCAAACACCATACAATGCCCAACAATTTAGAATACCAGTAACTTACTATGATTTTACGTGGGATATCAGATGACACGAGCTGCGGATAAGTTAAAACCAAAATAGGCTACTTCTCTACTGTACCTAAAACTATGCTTTGACAGGCCCTGCCAGGAGATGTTGCAGATGCTATGACGTTACAGGGATCCCAAAAGCAACTAATCAAGTTTATGAAAGATGTATCTCTTGAGGCCATTAGTTACCTTTAGTCTTGATTCCACATGGACTTGAGAGAGCTCTGAGTAACTGCAGTTCTGGGGAATTGTTTGCCCTGCCCTAGGTATCCACTGATGTTAAACAGGATATTAACCTCAACCGCACTTCTGACTCATTATGACCTTTATTTTTTTGTGTTCTCCAATGTTTATTTTGTCTCTTGGCATGAATCCCCAAGTAAAACCTGCTTTCAAAGACTCACAAGTGCTTTTTTAAATATAAAATAGTAAGTACTACCCCAGGAAAAAAACCCCAAACCAAACCCAAAAAACAACTGTACCCAAGTGAAATACCTTAGCGCATGTCCTTGATCTTCCAGATATACTCCATAATCCTTCGAAATCTGGTGCGTCAAATCTGAAAGAAGTGGAATCTTCATAGGTCCAAGTCCTCCTTGTTTTCGGGGAGTATTAATCCTTTGAAGGAAATGAGATGCAGTTGTATTTCTCATGAAGATTTATATTCCCTACACAAAGTTACAAGTCACAAACCAGGACAGCACAAACAGAAGGATTTAATACAAGTGACATTTTTGTTCTGCACACAACAGAGATGAATACTATTTATGGTTTGAGAAAAATGTTCAGTAGATTTTTTGCCACATCCATTAATAAAAACTTCTTTCTTATCAGTCATAGGTGCTTTATACTAATGTGCTCATGAATTTGGTCAGTGTAATGCACTGACAGATACTTGCATTCTTATCTCTTTTTTTGTGTATTTGTAGTATTTTTTGGACTGAAACATCATGTATTTCAAGTAACATACTAAACAAGCTTCAAAGATAAAGGCACTGTCATGGACTAGGGTTAAAAATTTTTACCACTGAAGGATATTTTAAACATTGGTATCAGTAGCATCATGCTTTTACCCATTATGATATACCTACATAGGCTAAAAATCTGGGATACTGTTCTTCAGCTAAGATGGACTCATGAATAATTTTTAGTGAAAGACAAGGATAAGATACATACCATGCTAAGTGAGTGAACTTTGAGTCCACAGAACATGCTACTACTTCGGTGTTTATTGCTCTGAATTCTTCAATTCTGTCACTGAAGGCGATTATCTCTGTTGGACACACGAATGTACTAGATAATGTAAGACAAGATAAAATCAGAATTTCATGAAGCATCCAGTAAGTTCTCTGCTTAACTTAAAGTGGTGGCTTTCTCATAAATGATTTCAGCTTTTGCTTGAATGCTGCCTGACAAATCTTCCAGCCTCAGACTCTAGTTTAGCTGTATAAATTATTTGTTATGAAGATTATAAAGCTACAGGTAGCTTACAATCTGGGTTCAACTGTTTTCCCAGTAACTTTACTTTATATTTTATGAATATTAAGTGGCTGAATCTAAGTACAATAAGCCCTTTTTTTTCCCTAGAGGCCCATACTATAATTTGTTGTTTACTGTGCATGTCTGCAAGTTTTAGCTATTTTGACTTGAACTTTTTCCACTACAGAAGAAATAGAGTGGTAGAGATCACAATTTCTAGAGTCTTGAAGCTAAAGGCCAAGAGTCATGTTATTTCCTTTATAATATTAAGGTAGTTATGCATCTTTGTCCTCTTCATTTTGTGGAAAAGAATGTGATTGTCTGGTAAAAAGCAGAGATGTTTTTACTCAACAGGTGAAGTTACTGAATTCTAAATAAAGAAAGGTAATGTTAAGTGTTCTTAGGATTTTCTGGGATGAGCTTAAAGGGAAAATGCCATCTTTTGGATACACCCCCCAGTATAGATGGGACAGTGTCTCCTATTTGCAGCACTGATTTATAACAGCATACAGAATTAAGGCTACCTGATGGGTACTACAGAATGAAGGTTATTTTTTTTATGTGGAGACACAAATTAGTGGACGCAGTTATTACAACACAGATTGTGTTACAATTTTACCAATGCATGATGAAAGCACAAATTCAAAGAATATATTTTCTTCCATCCCTTTCTTTTCCCCCAAGCCCTTACCAAACAAAAAACCAAGACCCACAAAAAAGAAAAAAATTAATGAACTAGGAGTCTAGCATAGCTGCACTCAGTTTTGGTATGTTGACAGTGGTCTCACTTACAAGTCAAGAGGATAGAAGAAGAAGACAAGATATTTTCCTTCATAATCCGTTAATTTCAGCTCTTTAAACTCTCCATTAATGACTGCTGTTCCTTCCCAGTAAGGTGCTGGTTTGGAGACTGAAATATGAAGAACATTCATTTAAAAGATAGAATCCAAAGCGCGTGTTCAAAGCTGTGCATTAGATAGCATGTGTGCAAGGACAACCATTACTCCTCCTCCTGCTTGAAAACAACCTACTGTACACAGTTACAAAATGAAACTGCCTTACCACTTGAAATGGAAGTTACAGGATGAAGAAATGTAGGTTTCAGTGCATGTGGAAAGTAAATAATTTGGCCAAATAGTGCTTATACTTGAGCCTCGTGAATCACTAATCAAGGCCACACAAACCTTATCTGGGCATACTGAACAAACCACGTGTGTGCACAACCAAGTCATGGCAGAACATCTGTTAGACTGAAGAGGAAGCTGTTGAACATTTCAAGAACCTTCACTGTTTTGTTATGGATAGCTGTTGCGAACCAAAAGCGTAAAAGCATAAAATGGTTCAAATTCAATTTGTTGCTTTTTAACCATGAAAAACTACTCAGAATTCAAGTTCACAAAAATATACATGCTGCAACATGTTTAGAGATAAATGTCAAAAAATGCAGTATATATTTATTAAATTAAAATTCTCAGGTAAATTGTAACTTGATGATAGTTGTGTTTTTAAAAAATCCAACTAAAACACATGAAGCATATTTGCTATTCCTATCAAAAGGGATTAACCTTGAATTTAAAATACTAAAAAAGTTTTCTGCCAGGTACTATTTCCACAGTAATCACAGAATGGTTGAGGCTGGAAGGGACCACCAAAGGTCATCTAGTCCAGTCTCCCTGCTCAGGCAGGATCACCTACAGCACATTGCTCAGGGCTGTGTTCAGATGGCTCTTGAATGTCTCCAGGGAAGGAGACCCCACAACCTCCCTGGGCAACCTGTTCCAATGCTCAGTCACCCTCACA